>CAAKHD010008549.1:81975-92677 GCA_901007705.1 Fistularia tabacaria | reverse complement strand
CTGCCAAACTCTAGATGCATATACTGTGCGTGTGTGTGTGTGTGTGTGTGTGTGTGTGTGTGTGTGTGTGTGTGTGTGTGTGTGTTTGTGTGTGTGTGTGTGTGTGTGTGTGTGTGCGTGTGTGTGTTGTGTGTGTGTGTGTGTGTGTGTGAGTGTGGGTATATGTGTGTGTATACACATATATATATATATATATGTCTAAACATAAGAATCTACAACTTTTTTTTATCTATCCTAAATGATGAAAACATGATGTGATTCACAGAGAGACTTCTGGCTCTCACCACACCTGCTTGCCTTTTCCCACTTCAGTTCCTCCGTCTTTGATCAGAGCAACAAAGTCACTAGAGCACACGAGTTCCTCCCAAAAAGGAAATATTCTTTTAGTCATGTCAGAGTCAGTGTTTTTCTGCCCTAATCAAAGCAACTCAGTTGCTTTGATTTTAATCTAATCTGACCGCTCAACTCCAAATCCATGGTCTTGAAGCAGTAAAAATGTAATGATGTATTACTTGTACCACTGAAATATGTACTTGTTATGGAGCGGAGTGGAAAGGACTGAGGAACAGGATGTGTCTCTGCATGTGAAAGGATCTGTGGATGAAATTACTTGTGTGGTTCATGGTATTTCGACAGTAATGTTTGTCACATGTCTTTCGCCTTTAGCCTCTTAATTTTAAACTGCTTAAACTGCAGGAATGGTCCGTGCTTTTTAATGGAGCTAAAAGGCAGCGTACCTTCAAGGATGCATCTTTAGATTTTACTGTGTGGTTCGAGTAACAGCATCCCTTCACATCATTCTCTATGGGAAAGTGTTTCCCCAGACAATTACCCAAAAAGAAATAGTTGCAAGACTAATCGAGTTATGTGGCTGTCCTATTTGAAACCTGATATTTTTCCCATTCGTGGATTTATCAGGTAGATATATCACAGAATTCTCTGTACGGATCATGTTGTCCATAAATTATGTTATCTCCTTTTTTCCCCTCTTGCAGATCTGTGACAAAGAATGGCACTATTATGTGATCAATGTGGAATTTCCTGCGGTGACGCTGTTTGTGGATGGTGTGACTTATGAACCCTATCTGGTGACTGATGACTGGCCAATTCATGCCCTGAAGATTGATACACAGCTGACAGTGGGAGCCTGCTGGCAAGGTCAGTGGGTCTCTCAGTCTGATTGGACTGCAACAATGCATGAAAGCAGTAATGGTATGAAAATGCTGTAATTTGTATTTGGCTCTTTCTTTTTTAAAAATACCCTCACATTTAGGTTCAATAGTATGTGATAATGGAGTAACATTCTGGTAAGCTTGGGGTCGTGAGAGCCATTTACAAGCTATATTTTGGAGATAAAACGTTATCACTTTTCTGCAATTTTTTCAGCACTTGTTTGTTTCCCTTGTAGCAGGAATTATACGATTTTTTTTTCCATTTCAAAAACATGCACGGTAAGTTAACGGAAGATTAATTGAAGAATCCAAATTTCTCAGAGGCATGGAAGGGAGGGAGGTAAGTCTCTATCTGTGGCCCTGTGATTGACAGGTGGCTGGTCTGTGGTGTACCTGGCTTCTCACCCAGTGGCAGAGCGGATTGGTTCAAGCCCCTCTGCCTGAGTGTAGGACAGGTGGAAAAGACAATGAATGAATGAATGAATAAATGAATGAATGAATGAATGAATGAATGAATGTCTAAATTCCGGGTGTTGTTGCTCCCTCATTGTGACATGTATTCACTTTTTTAAGGAACAACAGATGAAAATGTACGAATTGCAAGTGCTTTTTGGCCCCAAATCACCGTGTTATATGCCAAGGGCACCATTGGGGAGAGAATTACAGCATGAGGTATGTGTAGATAGTGCTGTTCAATACAAGCCCTAAATAATGAAGAAAAATATTTTTGAAGCATGGAAAGTGAGAGAGAGCGCAGGAGAATTCCAGTTAAGATAAATAGAGATTTAGATTTATGCCTTTGGGCTGCAAGGGTTTCTTTGAAATTGAGAAGTAAGAGCCAAGAGAGTATCAAACAGGAAATTTTGCATCTCGGTTCCAGTGGCAGAGACAGAACTAGCTGTGATCACACTGGCATGAATAAGAGCTTCCCCGCTGCATGTTTATGACTAGAATAATTATTGGGGAAAAAAGTGCAGGAGTGCAGAATTAGATGCATCGATCTGTTCTGAAGCTGGTCGAAATCACGGCCATAGCAATCATCAGAATCTTCAAAAGCCCTAATCACAATTGCTTTTTATTTGCCTTTAAATTCCTCCAATCCTTTGCCTGATTGCAATTTTCTTTGTCATCGTCATTTTCACCCTTGCTTCATGCAGCCCTCCTCTTTCCATGAACCTCTTATTGTGAGAGAAAGCCCTGAAGGAAGGATTAGCAAGAGTGAATGGAGGACAACTTTGCCAGCTATTACATCCCAATGAAGCCGCTTTAAGCTTCACTAAGCCGCAACTGATAACTTTGCAGGCCATTAGTGAGCAAGATTGCCTTTCAAAGGCTTTCATTTCACCAGCCCCTTTCCCCCCACAATCAACATCATAACAAAGAGACATATGAAATGAAAGGCATTCGAACCGTATACCAGTGCTATGACAGCAAAAAGACATGTTACCCCGAACGGCTAACAGGAAAATGGTTTGTTTGTATGTCCTTGCGTTGATTGAAGTGGTGGTTTTCTTTTCTTTTCTGAATAAGCTGCGCATGGTCTTCTCTCATTCCGTGGAAACACCAGGAAAATTTGTGAAGTATTTCAAAGTCTAGTGGCACCCAAATATGAAAAATCCCGAGGTAAAACACCTCAAATGCGCTGAAAATTAAAAATTATGCTCTTGGTGGTTGTCTGCGCAGCCTGTAGCCAAAAAATTAGTTTCCCTTGTTTCAATATGCTTCGCCCAAGGACTGGAATGGGTTCAACAGTCTGCTCAGTGAATTTTGAATGATGAGTGGATGATATTTTGTCCTGGAACTTGCTCAACAGGCTGTCAGTTTTACGACGCTTACAAAGGGACTTACTAGTTTTCTTCTTTGCATGCACAATGTTTTCCCTCATGTTGTACAAATCAAAATAACAACATGATTCATTTGACCATTTGACCTCAGCCATTTCTGTTCACACCTTTAAATTGATAACGAGTGTCCCCCCCCCCCTCCAAAAAAATGTTGTGTAGTGAGTGATGTTCAACCTTCCAGTTTTTATATACCTGATAAATGTATTTCAACAGTGAATTATTAAGACCGTTGATAGCTAAGAAGGACATAAACAACAGATATATCTAATTTGGAAAGTATGGACTCTGATACATTTCACAAAATCATCCCCCCAACCTCCTCAAAGTCCAGGTAATGAAGAATGTGTGACATTCCAGCCATGTAACTCAATATTTATCAACTTTTGATGCACAAGACATTGCTGACAGTTGGAACTCATTATGAAAGCAATGTTTTCTCGAGTAAGCTTGACGACTTTTAGGAAAAGATACGCCATCAGAGTTAGTGAAAGCAGACTAAGCTCAAAGGTTGCCTTCCATTTGCTCTCTATGAAAGGCTGTAATTTTTCCGTGACAGTCAAAGATCATTCCAGGCCAAGAATATCTGTCACATCTTACCTCTACCTCTTGCTACATTAAGTGAAAAACTGACAGGAAATTGCAGAATACAGTTTGTCTCAGAAGCTGAAATTCTGTGATTTCTTTTTTCCCCTTGGTGTTAAAAAAATGGTTGTATTTAAAAAATTGGAGTAGTTTCAAGTAATATTTCAACAATTTTACAATGTTGCTGCCATTGGTTTTCTAAGTCGTAACAGACCAAGAGGAAGTATTCAAGAGCTGTTTGTGCCAAGGAACGCTTCAATTGTATTAATTGTGCCTTTCACTGTCACTGTTTTTGTACATACTTTTCATGAAACAGTCAAGTAGCCTCTTAAGTTTCTGTGCCCGAGAAATCCGTCTAAATGTAAAAATGTCAGAATTTTTGTAAAATTTGTCTTCTTATGTCTTCCACAGATATGAGGAAATAACCTTGTAATTAATTGCTTTTGGTCCATGGGGCATTGCGGGATTTATTAGCGATTATTTTTTCGGAAAGATATTTTTCTTCTCCCATTTAAGGTCGCAGTTTCTCCCAGTCGTAGTTGTTTCCAGTTCCAATCTGTTTGCCACCAATACCCTCACTTCCCACTCTCTTTTCTTGTCTCCTCCCTATCAGGTGGCGAGGTAGCAACTCCAAGGTTCACTCAGTATTTCCATGGCAGCCTGTCGGGTCTGACGATTCGTCCAGGCCGAATTGAAACCCAGAAGGTTATCTCCTGTTTGCAGGCCTGCAAAGAAGGCCTTGATATTAACTCCCTTGAAAGTCTTGCTAAAGACATTAAGGTGTGTGTAAATTGTGACTGTTTTTTTTTCAATACACAACACACAGACACACACAAATGCAACTGTCACAGCCTTTGATTGTCAGTACTTTTTCATGCACCTCTCTTTCTACTGAAGAATAATGACTCTCTCTTTTTTTTTAAATGACACTAATAGGCAGTAATGTTTTTCATTTATCATCCATAATTAGTTAAAGACAAATCTGTCTGGTGATTTATTTTTTTTCTTTGTAGTTCCATTTTAACCCTGCACAGTCAGTGCTTGTGGTGGAGGGCGAGGATTTGGACAGCATCAATACAGCCATGACCAAGGTCTCTTACATCAACTCTCGACAGTTCCCCACACCAGGCCTCCGGCGGTTACGCATCACAACCACTGTACTGTAAGTGTTCCCACAAATATACTCCTGCACATTATTTTAGAATACATGATTTCATACTTTCATGCTTGGCATCAACTGGCTGTATATGTACGGACATCCATGTCTAATGATTAGCACTTCAACTAACGGACAGCTAAGAGCTTTTGGAGAGCTGGGCAGTGCACTCCCAAACCTGTCATTATACTTTTCCTGTATAAAGGAAAATGTTTTTGTGGACACACATTGATGTTCAAATTAGATTCAGACAGGTCAAAGCTCACTCATAAATCAACCATAATGAGGGGTCAGACGAGGAGATCACTTGTTAGAGACATTCATTTTCACAGTGCAAGTTTGTTCCAATGACAATGAGTTCTTTAAACATTTGCAACAAGTACAACTCCATTACTTTTTATACAAAATACTGCTGAGAATCTTTATATTAAATTGCATTAAAAGTGTTTATGTAATAAGTACCACATCCTTTGATAAATGTTGTCTACCTGCAGAAACTATTCAACAGCTGCTTCCTGTTAGTGTTTGTGAGCGTACCTTGCGGGTCTATTTGCCTATTTACTTAAAAAGGTTGTGTCTGCATGGTAGTAATTCATCTTACCAGCTGTGCTCTTGGAAGATGTGATGTGCCAACAAGAAATAAAAATAAAACAGCAAGTTAAATATCCCCCTTTTTATGTTCAGTGGCTCATCAGGGGGTGCACAAATGCGACATGGAAAATTCTCTTCATGGGAGTGTTCCATTTTTTATGGCTTTGTCTACCAAAACTTTGTAACTTAAATCTGTGTGAAGATTCAATACTGTTTATTCAGACAAACCATGGGAAATTTGCATTTATAATAAGCAGTTTGATAATCATAGATCAATCGATCAATGCCTTTGAAATGTTCGAAGGAATGTGTCGTCTAATGTGTCTTTGTACCACAGGCAGTGAGACGGTGGATCATTTGTGTATAAACAATGAAACAACAAGCAGACTCTCTGACTATTAAGGATAAGCAGACATTTACATATTGAAGTTTGAAAAAGCTTTCATTACTATTTCCCTTTGTCTTTTTTTGCCGTGTTTTTTTTTTTCTTTTGGTCTGATTCTCTACTTCTTGTTGAGACTAACTCAAAATCAATCAGTCGTTCTGTCTCTATGCAAGAACACTACACTGTCTCTTTTTCCTCTTGTGCAAAGAAAAAATTCTCAAGCATTATAAAAATGTTTTTCAGTCCTCAACAGCATCTTGAAAATATGTTCTTGATTTTAGCAGGGGATTTTTATTGCACCAAATGATGAATATGAATTATTGATGAAATTTTTCTCCAACTTTGCTTGTACCTAAATGCAAGCTTCTACATTTTTTGTTTTTTTGCACTTACACCAATTTTTCTGTGTGTGTATGTGTGTGTGTGTTTGGTCACATGCTCTACATCTACTCAACATAAGTATATTTTGGGGATTTTTTGTCATTTGCGTGTATGCAAATAAGTACATGCTTGTGCACCTGCCTGTGTGTAGTGGAAGCAAGGGCCTGTTCATTTGTAGCGCAACAAGAGCATCAGCCTGATGTGCGTAAGTAAATAAATGGAAACAAGCTCAAGGTGGGCTGTGTAACTTAACACTTCACAGTTGTACTCCTGTTGATCAAGAATTACTCTCTGCAGTTACAGTATGTTGAATATTTGAATGAGGGATATCAAATATTAAATTAACCTAATATATGCTGTCAGCCCCTTTTCTGGCTTCACCTCATCTTTACAGCAGCTTATTTTATTTCCATTGTCTTTATCATTCCACATGTTTGATGATCAGCAGAAATACTGGATGTAGAAGCTCATTCAATATGTAGCTTTCTGCTGTCTGTATTATGTTACATTTTTGAAGGTGTATATTTTAGAAAGGATGCTCTGTTTAATGGTTATTGTAAATCTTCTGGCATGAGGAATGTTCTGTTGTTAAAATCTGTCTCTCTGATAAGAAACTGACGTACTGACAGTCATCTGTTGATATTAGATTAAATTTCATACTTATCAGTGAGTATAGAGATCTACAAACATTATATCACACTATGTAAATGTTTAAACATAGAAAGTAATGTGTGTGTACCCAGGACAATTGAAACACACACACACACACACAGGAAACGATTTAAAGCAAGTAATATTGCGATCACATTGTTTCAATATCAAAACCTCTAAACATCATGTCATTCATTATTCTTTCTCATCAACCAGTTTTGGATTTGATATGAATTTGCTACATACTTAATTGAGTGAAACTGAAGGGGGTAAAATAATAGCTTCCTTTTTCTCTAAAGATTTTCTAACTAGCCTGGTCAGCTGGCAAACGGCTCAAGGGACGATTTATCAATATTTGGTAGCCAATTTTGTTTAGACATCTACATATACATCTGTGAGTGAGCACACTTGCGTTTTCATGTCCTTGCGCATTTAATTTGTAAGTTTCAGCAATAGTTATCCATGCAGAGCTGTTAAAATATGAACTTTGTTCAGGATTTCATGGTAATTATTTGTGACAAATTACACGACTGATGAATATAAATGAGAGCAGGACAAAAATGCAAATACATCAGCACAAGCAAAATGTCCAGCTCTGTGACGCTCTTCTCTTCCTCTGCACACGTGTGTGTGTGTTTGTGTGTGTCCATCTGTTTGACTGTATGTGGATCAGGTGTTTCGGGGAGGACACGTGTCTCCCCATCCAAGACATCAAGGCAGTGGTCATGGTTCTGCCTCCCAGTGAACCCAGAATCACAGTTTCAGGATCTAATCGACTTGTCAGACCTGCTAGTGACCTGCGGGCTTCTCTGGGTGTGGCTCCCTTCAAAGAGCTTCACATCACAAGCACAGTAATGAAGGGAGATGGCTTCAGTGGATGTGAGTGGGCAGAATGACTGTGCTGCTGGGATGCAGTTCTTTTCTGGCAGGAAATGTCAGTTTAAATACTTGTTAAAGAAGAAATGTTGCTCTTGATGAGGATATTTTTAGCTTAGGGCAGTGTTATACAGCTGCCACTCCTTTTGTAATTGTGCTTAGTATTTTGGATTATGTGTCCATGCATACAGCCCACAGGCCAGGTGTGATCGAGGTGATGCATAACTTGGACTATTGTGACATCTTGGTTATTGGAGAGGAACTGAATCCTGAGAGAGAGAGTCTGGAGATCCATCACACCGCTTTGCTGGGAAAACACCTGGACGCCACCAACTCCACCTCTGGAATATCAATTTATGGTAGATGTGTTTGATTTACGGGCAGCTGGTGCGGGCACAAGTAATGTTCCTCAGCAGGAAAACAGAAAACGTATCGAACTTACTTTTTTTTTAAGATCTGCAAAAACAGAAAATAAACCTTTCAAAAGCATTACAGGGTCAGTGCTAGTATTTGTCTGTCTGTTGGTATTATTTTCAACGATTATGTTGTCATTTCTCTGGTTTAATTTGATCAATTTTTCCTAAATTATTCATCGTGTTACTTATTTATTAAGTTATAGTCATTACTCTCTACGCACAGGCAACAGAATTGTGTTTTCTTTTAATTTGTTTTTAATCTATTTAAATCGTTAATTTAACCATTTCCAGTAAATAGGCTTTATTTCAAAATCCTGAAGAAATTCATCTGCAATTTGGTAATTTGTCAAATTGGTCAATTTTTGTGTGTATGTAAATATGATAATTGTTGAAATATAGACACCTGCATTATTGTGAGACTGATTATTTATTTTTTTCATTTTTGTCGTCTTTGTTAAGCTTGCTAATTTACAGGAATGAAATGTAACATGGATTTGTGTATCTGCATCCATTCATACACGCGTCCGTGTGTGTGTGCGTGTGCGTGTGCGTGTGCGTGTGCGTGTGCGTGTGTGTGTGTGTGTGTGTGTGTGTGTGTGTGTGTGTGTGTGTGTGTGTGTGTGTGTTAGGTGTGGACTCAATGGCTCACTATGAGCAGGCTCTGAGGCAGGTGCGCTACAGGAATGGCCGACCTGCTAGCCTTACTGAAAGAAGATTCCGAGTCACCTGCTCTGAACTCAATGGCCGTTACACCAGCAATGAGTTCAACTTGGAGGTCAGTGCGAGTCACTGGTCATCATGCATGCATTTTACCGTCCTCCCTTTGTCTGCTGTTTCAATTGCATGGCGATCATATAAATGCATTCTTCCAAATATTAATGAGAAAAATGAAATTGAATCCCCGCAGAGACTGAGCTGAATTCTCCTTGAGCAAGATGATTAAACCCCTAATTGTTGCCGTTGAGGTGGTGGCAACCTCTGCCATGGGTGTGCAAGTGTGAATGGTTGATGAGGCAATAATGTAAAATACCTTGCCTGCTATAAAGGTAGAAGAGTTTTAGTATATGATATTTAATTTATCATAAAGTTGCCTGACTGAGCCTCTCCCACTAAGGTCTGTCGGGTTGTATTTTCTTTTGTGCAACGCCTTTGTGCTCCGTGTCCTGTCTTTTCAGGTCAGCGTGCTGCACCATTCAGCACCTGTTGAACACGTCAATCATGTGGCTGCTCAACCCCAGTATCTGAGACCCGTGCATCACCCTCTCATGCTGCACACTTTCAACTCAAACATGTCCGGTAAGCCGCTGAAACTACAGATACTTCCAAGGATTTTATGCTTTGAAAAACAAAATTTCAAAACACTTGGAATTGTGAGGGGTTCATCCATAGCACTGACTCTTTTCGTATTGCTGTGCTCTTTATTTTGTGAATTGATTTTTAGTTGTTCCATCAGTTAATTTCATATGTAAATATTCATTCGGGGTCACTTTTGACCCATAATCAGTGTTCTAGCTCAGCCGGAACGGTTTCCACACTGCAATTAATGATTGCAGCACAATTCACCTTTTTATCTTTGTAATTTTATCAAAGTACCCCCATCCCTGAAATAACTGAAGAGGCATATTAGTGCGAAAAGAAGATCAAACTAACATGAAAAATATATCAACCCCCCATTTCTAATATTCAGAAAACAGTATTTACAGACAGTATCTGAACACTGACTCCAGAGGAAAGGCATAATACATAAAAATAAACACCATAATGAGCTGTGAGGGGTAGTATAACATGTTCTATAATTCACTATCAATATCAATGTAATTTCTTGTGTTTCAGGAACTGCTCCTCCAGCAGCCACAGTTGTTATTGTGGTTTGCATCGCTGCCCTGGTGGTGATCGTGGTGATCGGCGTCTACAGGATCCACGCAACACATCAGGAGAGCTCCAGAGAGGATGAGGACGGGGTCAAGGATCCTAAGTTGGACTGGGAGAAGTCTGCGGTGACCATCACAGTCAACCCAATGGAGGTAAAAATGGGAATTTTTAATCTGTCGTTTTTTGTCCTATGTGATGAGCTGATCGGCTGAATGGAGGAAGTCACTTCTTTCTTTCTTTCAAGAAAATTACTCTTGATGTTCGAATAATGCTTTTTTTCATTATTTATCTGTCTTGGAGAGATTTTTGTCGTGAGGACAGAGAGAACATCTATTTCCCACATGATTTCTTAGAACGTACGAGGAGCTCATGCGCTTGATGAAGGGGCGAAAGAGAATGAGCGTGAGGAGGAGGAGGAAGAGGAGGATGAAGAACAGGTGGGAGGAATGACGAGTGCCGAGTCAGATAACAGTGATGACGAAGATGAAGAGGAGGAAGATGACGAAGAAGAAGAGAGGAAATTGGCAAAGCAGAGGAAGCAGGAGTGGCACAGTTCCTCTTCAACATACTAACTGCGCAAAAAAACAATACAACACGCTCACAAACACACTCAGTCTTTCTGACTCACACCTATAAACACCAACACACACACACACACACACACACACACACACACACACACACACACACACACACACACACACACACACACACACACACACACACACACACACTTGCATTACTTGCTGAATATTTGCTACAGATATTTAGTGTCT
>CAAKHD010008549.1:61584-81955 GCA_901007705.1 Fistularia tabacaria | reverse complement strand
CTCTCTCTCACACACACATAAACACACACACACACACACACACACACACACACACACACACACACACACACACATACACACACATACACACACACACAC
Source organism: Fistularia tabacaria (assembly GCA_901007705.1). NCBI lineage: Eukaryota > Metazoa > Chordata > Actinopteri > Syngnathiformes > Fistulariidae > Fistularia > Fistularia tabacaria. The sequence continues at coordinate 81,856 of CAAKHD010008549.1, read as the reverse complement.
ACACACACACACACACACGCACGCACAAAACAAAATAAACCCCCACAAATAAACTTACAATTCTTGCTGGAAACAATAGTCATCTTAAATTAGATATTTCCCTCTACTGGACAAATTAAGAAGAGCTGCATCGCTTAATCTTTCCCACAGGGCTGGGAGTCAATTTCTGAACAACACACATTTTCACCCGTATTACTGGCATTGAAGCAGAGCCGAACATGATGAGTACAAAGTAAACACAGTCCTCTCATTATGTATGGTGAATTAGGCGGAGTTGCGGGGATAAAATCTAATTCAAATTTAACAATCATGAACCGGGTCGTAAAACACAATTTTCGCTTCATTTCTTACATAAACATGACCGTCTTGTGCTATTGTCTCCCCCAATATTTGATATTGGCAATCAAAAACTTTGTCAGATTATTTTTTATTGTTTATTTTTGAAACAGATTATCTACAAGAACTACTGCTGAAAATGAATTTAACTGCGAGGTGTGTCCGAAATTATTATCCACGTAACCATAAACTTTGTTTCAAAATGTTATGCTTGGTTTTAATTTGAAGGGAGGAAAGGAAAAGAAACTTTTGCATCATTTAGTGTAATTTCATATGACACAAGTAGTTTAACGTACATTATTATGTAGAACTTGTGCAATAACTTTTCTTTTCTGCGTGTTGTCATCTCCGTTTTTCCAGTGGTGTTGTTCCACTAAAGAGACGCACCTTCTCACTCATCAAAGACATCCCGCCCCTGATCTGATTTCCATTCAGATCACCGCAGAGTAAACATCCCCTGTTTCTGATCCTGCATTAAACTGTTGACTATCTTCCACCTTTAATTGTCTTAGCTACGAATCTTATAGAAAAACTAAAACAATGTGGGACACCAAAAGAGAATGTTTGCATTTATGTCCCCTGGTATCTATTCATACTGTGGTCTGCTGTTGCTGTTTATAGTTAGAGCAGTTGTGTTTCTTTCTTCAGCAGGTGAAATGATAGAGATGTCATGTTATCTGTGTCCTGTACTTCTTATCTTTCATATTAAAGGGAGCCCTCTATGCAATTATGGGCTCATTAAAAAAAACAACACTCACGCACACACACAATATAAAACAGGGATTTAAAGTTGGAAAATGTACCCATCCTGACTTTTCGTGCCTATTTGTCGGTATCCAAAAAAACTATGGCTATTTGGCTGGTCAATATGAATAAACATTTTTGGTCCCAAAGTATTTTTGTTTCTAATTCGGCCTCTTTCACACCGTCAAGGTGGATTTATAATCAAGCAGTTTAAATTGAAGTGTATACTTGCATCTTTAATTCTGTGTGTTTAATGAAAATTAGCATTAAACTTTAATGAGTTAGAGCCATTTTTTTTCCCCATTGTCGCTTTTTCATTAACAGAAAAATGAATGGATAACTGACGGACAAGCAGAGTGACTATTAATATCCCATGATGCATTAAGTTGATAAAAGATGTTATGTAAGTGTTGAATTTGTTCAGAGGCGAAGTAACACAATTGTGTAATTTTAAACATTATGTGCTTGACTGTGTATTAAATTTCCTCTAATAGTAATATGAATCCCATTTTTCCTATAATGTCCAGCCTTAACTGAGTCCTACACTACCCATAATGCAACTTGCATAATGCAGCCCACCATTAATCCAACCTTCTTTTTTTTAAATGCCATGTCTGTCCTGTAACACAGGCTTTCTATAATAACATCAAACCAAAACAGAGAAATATTATTGCAGTTGTGTGTTCATCAATCTCACAGTAGCGAGCAGTAACTTTTAAAGTTGGGTGACCTACAGAAAAACCTTAATTGTTGGTGCAAAGATGCAGGGAGACCATTTTTCTGTTGGATTCATTTCAGCACATTTTCAGCAAAAATACAAAGAGAAATCCAGACTTCAGTAATTATGAATTGGCCTTGTGCTGATATTACAGAAGATGACAAGACGGTAAGAAAACATTGAAGTTTTCAGATAATGAACTCCACATCGCTTTGACTTTGTCACTTCTAGTTACATTAATCACGTCTAAATTTCTGACCTCTTTACGTCCACATCATGTCCCTCCATCCCTTTTTTTTTTGGCCTGGTTGTGATTTCATCGTTATACTGTGCTTCTGACAGAAGAGATGATTCTTTTACATACCAACAAACCCTGTAAAAATGTTTAACACACTTATTTTATATATCTGTTTCTTTTTTGTAAAAAGAAAAAAAGGGGAAAAAATGAGATTCCTCCCTCTTTATGGTCATCCCACTGCTTTCTGTATATTGACCAATAAAGAATTGTTTTAGACTCATCACACGTCTCCTTCACTTTCAGAGACATGGAATGGGAGTTTCTATTGGCAATATTAACAACTCAGAGTTGGTATGATTGTTCACAGGGTGCCTAAATTCATCAGGTTGGAGCTGGATGATGGCTGTGTGTTTAGTTATACACTAAACTGAAGGAGTAGGTCAAATTATTGACAATACTGAGTTCATGCAGTATTTCAGAGCCAAAATAAACCTTATTTTTTACCGTAATGAGAAAAATGTCTCTCGCAAGCCCGGTTGTTATCCACATTACCCTTTACAGACGGAAGAAAACTCCTGCAATGTCAGATGTAGTGGACAATGTGATGTATAACATTTTGGCCTCAATTAATCAATGTCAATTGCTGCATTAACAGCCCTCAACATTTGAAACAAGCTGATGAAAACTCCCAACCAAGATCAACCTAATGGAGTCATTGGAGGATGTGGGAGTTGTGTTTTTTAATATGAAAATGAAATATTGTACATAGTTTCGTCCCTCTGGACCTCAAGAAACCCTGCAAATTAAACTACTTAAGAAAAGAAATCGCACTATGGTTCAATTTATAACTATGGAAGGAAACTGCAATATTAAATAATATAAAACAAATTGTATTTATCATTGTGATAGAAAATATATACAGCTGCTGTTTGTCCTTTGCACTCACAGGAAAGACAAACTGGAAAAGTGCAAAAAATCTATGCCATTTTTTTCCTTTTTTAAAAATTTTTTTTTTTTTTTTTTGCAAGATGCTTCAAAAAACTAAGTGTTCAAGATAAAGCCTAACACAGAAAAGCGCTGGTCTCTTCCGTCCATCTGCCCCAGGGGGGAACCAACTCTGATGGCGTTACTGAAACAAAACCTGCAGTCAGATGAATCTTAGTAAGTACATGTTTAACCAGTAATAAATATCAAATGATAAATTTCCCCATTTGGATATTATTAATTTCAAATAAGAAGTTCAGCTGACGAGGAAACTGGCAGTTCTTCATTACACGTGAAAATGGATTGGAAAGGGATATCAGCTTCGTCAGGTAGAGCTTTAGCGCCCCCTGTCGGTCAAAGCTTCAAATGGCAAATATAGGATTGCTGATCAGTGCAAGCCACATCTTAATTAGAAAAGACTGAATTTCTGTTTTAAAATGTGATAATATGCCTAATATGTTAATGTACTATTTCAAATCCAGATAGATAATTGAGATATTCTTTTAGTTTTTCAAACAACTTGGATGGGGTGTTCTGTTACACAGACTATTATTTATCCAGTTACTACAATGAGAGTCTGATTTTGAGCTGGATCTCATCCACCTCGACTGCTCCTTTATGCTTAAAAACACAAACAAAATTGCGAATTACTGGTATTTCAGCTGATATTATGTAAGAGTGACAAGAAGGCCTGCGTCTGGCCAGCCTGAACATCTATTAAGTGACCAGATCCGTTGCAGATGAACTGCTCTGGCTCCGGGGCTCACAACACTGCTGACTGTTCTTTTCTGCTCTCAGAGGCTCCCGGAGGAAACTATAAGCTAATTAGTGGCTTAATGTGCCTTTTACTGATGAGAGCCGCATGTTCGATATCAGTCTAATGGACCTCACCAGCGAGAATTAATTGCTATTGAGTTTTGTTAGCGTTTTACTCATCAATACCCTTTAAAAACATGTAAATCAGTGTTTTTTTCCCCCAAGGTTCCTATATTTTGTTCCATCAACTCCAGAGTGGGATCTTTATTCACCCTATATGTTTTGCTTGTTCTGAAAGGTCCTAGTATTTTTCATGCATATTATGTGGCTGAGAAAAGAGATAAACTAAATATAGAATTGAATATTCATCATGGGCTTCACATCAGAATTAGGTAGTTGTTTCTTTCCTTTCAAGAGCAAAAAGTATAAAGAAGACCCTCAGACATCAATGGGCCCACATCCTGTTCTTACTGCTAGTCTCTCACACACACACACACACACACACACACACACACACACACACACACACACACACACACACACACACACACGCACACACTCAACATATCTTCTCAAACAGGATGGTGTGTATAAACAAGCCTGCTGATCTAACTCTCAGTTTCAACCATATGACACAACGCACACTGAGTTCTGTTTGGCAGGGTTTTGTTACGCCGCATAAACCGAATATTGCTTCTAATGTTTTGATTACTTTATACGTGACCTTGCTGTCAGTATTGACCTTGACATTTAAACAAACACTTGCTTTATTCATGGCCTCAGTGTCATATTTATGGTTTTCACCTTAGAAAATAAAGATTAATTATATCCGAAAAGTCCCTAATGGCAAAACACTGCGATACCCTTACAACGTGTGACACAATACTACATCATTTTGGAATTTGTGAGTCAATCAAATGGGTCCATGCAACTAAGTGCCTTCATTAAAATATATAAAAAAAAGAAAGAAAATATGTCAAAGTTATGGGCATCTCCGTGATTTAAATTTCAGTTTTTACAACACTGCAGTTTGCCTGTGTTAAGATTAATACTTCACATAATGCAACTGTAGCATGCATTCTTATCTCAAAGCCTTCATTGATGTTCTTTTTTTAATATTTATTAAATGTTTCTTGACAGTAGAATAACTAACTAGAAGCCAATTTTAAGGGCCGCATGTGCACAATAAATAAAACCGTAAAACAAATACATTAAAACAAGACATACAGAGATGCAGCAAAGAATTCCTACATACAAATACAAATGATACAAATTTTCAGTCACAGTGATGGGAAATACTTTGGATAGGGACAATTTAAAGGTTATCCTGTAATACCTCATGTTCCGATGAATGATGTTGTTTCAAAATGTCAGGGAGAAATGCTCCTTGTTTATCTTTTTTTTTTTTTTTTACTGGATCTCAATTCCCCAGAATACCAATATCATTGTGTAATATTTATTCTTATTCTGTTTTTTACAAACCATTGATCAAACTTTCATGAGTACTGAAATAGATCTCCAGACTTAGAGAACAGGAGAACTAAGATAAATGTTTTAGTATCAAGATATTGCTTTTTTTTGGCGTTTATCCATCTATATATCCATCCATCCAATCCAGTATAACCTCTGAGGGGCTGTTGGGCACAGGCTGAATTTGCAAGATATATACAGTGGCCGTAACAACTCAAGTCAGCATGGACACGTTCATCTACACATTTTGCTTTCTTCTAACCACCCTCACAGTCACATATTTTAGATTGTTTTTAACAAAACCTTATAGTCTCAGGCAGGTACCTGCAACATTCAGTCTCACAAGTCTGGATAATTGTTATTTTTTTTAAATCTACCATCTCCAGTTACAAAGTGACAAGTTTTCTGGGTATGAGGTTTAGAGATATGTAAAATGTGAAAGATATACTTTTTGAAAGAAGTACGTGACTTATTCTGATGTTCCCAAATTTCCCCATTGGGGATCGGAAAAGTTTTATATCCTTTAATCATCTATTTTATCTTATGAAAACAAAAGGTGTTAAAAATAGAGATTTAAAATGAATAAATAAATGTTTAAAAATACTCTACTGACCTGTACATCTGAATATAGATCTTTAATGTGGATGGATTGCGTATATGAATTTTATTACATGTATGTGTTCAGGTCAGCGGTCACACCCTCTCCCTGCTGAGGACGACATCAGTGTTGTCTTATTAAAACCTAATCCCGCACCCAAGTCAAGGCCCACATTGTCCTGCCTTCTTCCTCCGATGTTCAGACTCTGAGCGCGTCGATAGCTCTTTGGCTCTGAATCAGCTGTTTACTTCCTGAAGTGGAAACCGCATACTTGACAATAACGGCCGCAGCAAAAACCTTAACAGCCTGAATTTGGTCCTTGGCAGAGTCTACACCTCCTCAGACACCAACAATGCCAGGAGAGTCTCCATCTCTTTCACTGTGGTACATCATTCCATAATCCTGTGAAAAATTCAGCTGTGGATGTTGTTTTTTGTTTTTTTTTGTGGGGAGGGGACAGACTCACGTGCACACACACACACACACACACACACACACACATGCACAGAGTGGCTGTTGTGTTGCAGAAAAAAAACATTGCACTTGTTCATTTACTTGGCTTTTATTCACATTTCATATCTGTTCACGACGTCTCAACCGGACCGTTAGTCCATACATTCTACTAATTGTCTGAATGGTCTCCATGGAAACAGGAAGTACGACCACCGCCCTCACTAATCATAATAATAATAATAATAATAATAATAATAATAATAATAAAAGCAGCACTGAAACAAACATTTGATTCCCTCCCTTCATCACCAGTATCTTCGTGTTTATTTTACCTGAATGTAACCATAATGATCACTTTAAAAAACATTGAACTAGTTTGTGATAAATACACAGCCTCATCCTCATCATCCTCTTCCTACTGTCATCAGAATCCACGCACACAATAATATTATTCATGGTAATGATGTTAAAATAAACTCAGACGTTAAAAAAAAGAATCAAACCATTTTTTAAGAAAAAAAACATGATGGGTCATCTGTGAGTGTAAGCTTGTAAATGTGTGTGTTTGTGTTTGTGTGTGTGTGTTTGTGTGTGTGCGCGTGCACCCAAATGTGTCTGTACTCAATGTGTTGTGAGAAGACCTATCTGTCTACAAAGCAGGACTTTTTTGTTTTTATTTTTTAAACTTTCCTGGTTGTTTTCTTTTCCCCACACACTCAGTTCGAGCAGATTTTAGTTAACATGAGTGAATTTATTTTGGAATCTATGGTAGTTTATTGATGACTCTGAGGAAACATGTTTCTAACGTTTAAAGGTGATTAAAAGGTGCTGAATTGCTCGAAGCATTTACCTACGATAATAAAAATGTTGGAAAAGGACATATTTGTTCTTGATCATATTAAATGCTTTTCTCGAAAAAAGAAGAAATTAAAAAATCAAATCACGACAGGTTTGATTGTATTTGTTTTCATTGTAGATTTGGATCAAAAATCAAGAACTGTTTGTATATAATACACAATTTCAATTTAGCTGTTGTGGTACGTGTGTTTTTTAAGGTAAAGTGTCATATACATATCGAGATCTGATATCAGCAATTAAAATTAAGATAATTTCAAAATATTAGTCAGCTTACCTTCGCATTTGATCTGGCCGCCCTGCAGTGGGACAGGCAGTGGTCATGAATAGTGTAAAATCACCAGTACAGAAAACCAAGTCGATGCAATTTCCTGACAGAAATATGGCTCTGTGTGAGCATGTGTGACCATTTGTGTGTGTGTGTGTGTGTGTGTGTGTGTGTGTGTTTGTGTGTGTGTGTGTGTGTGTGTGTGTGTTGGTCATCTGCATCCTGTCCTGAGAACACATCTGCTCTACTGCTGCAGAGTTGGTGATGCTCCCACATCTCCCTCTCCCTCCTGCATTGGTTCCAGAACCCGTGCGGGTAGGACTTTGGGGTCTCACTAAAGACGGATGTGGCCCAGTACAGGTGAGCTACAGCGCTACAAAAGCAGGTGAGGTTCATATCACCCACCCCCGCCGCCCATGGACGGCCAATAGCATGTCATTGGGACTTCCACGCCACGGGCTGCGACCTTCAGCTCCAAACAGACAGGTTCATTTATGGATCGTTGTGAAATACTTTGGTCTCGACTGTCATCGGAACACAGGAAGTGTCCCGAGAGGAAGTGGTTCTCAGTGCAACTTTAAACTTTAATATGAAAAAAAAACAACTTTCAGACACGGAGCCAGTCGGACGAGGGATTTTTTTTAATGCAAAAGTCAATTTTGCGCGTCTTTTAAAATGTAACACTAATCTTTCGACATCGGACTGGAGGTACTGGCTGAACTCTGTGGAGGTGACAGAAGCAGCAGGCACAGAAGAAGGTGGTGTTTTTGTCTACACAAGATACACATAAGTTCTGAAATTATTGTGAAATTGTGAAATTTTGATTTGTCAAGGAAATCTTGATCTCTATCCTTTTATGGAGGAGAGAATTTTACAACGCAAAACAACAGTACCTATCAGACCAGTCTCCCTGAATATACCACTTTGATTGATAAAATGATTTTAAAAACACAGCACGTGGGTTAAACTTGCACCCAAATCAATCTGGGTGTTCTATCCTGTCAGACTGAGGGATGCAAATCAAAAATTGAAGACATGGAGGCGAAATAAAGGTTAGATATACGTCCCTCTTCGTGTGGTGAATTTTTAATCCCGATGGGTTACGCGTCTGAAAGGGACTTCTCGATCATCACATCCTTTTGACCTGTTTGACTTCTTTACTCGTACTCGGAATTCAGGTTACGAGCCATTCTGTCATCGGCGGGAGCTTAGGGCCGGGCCAGCAGCGGGTAGGTCGATACAAAAAAGAATTTGTGCTAATATTCTCTTAGCTCTGCAGCCCGTCACCTGCTTGCGCCGGTGAAGCAACGATATGATCACTGACTGTAAGTCAGAAAGGCCTCCGGGGATTGGACTAGTGTGCGTTCTCTGCACAGTCTCTTTTCCCATCACTAGGTGGCGACGGCCGACCTGCCGCCGTCTCCTTCGCCGCGCGCTTTGCCATCAGAGTATGGGCCTTTTTTCTCTGGATGACTGAGACACTGACGGGAAACCATCATCAATAATTTATTTCTAGTCCAAAAAATTAATGAAAAAGCAGCTCAAAATCCCAAACAAGCTGGTGGCGTCTGTTTTCTTCGGTCTTAAAGTCTGGACGGATCATCTTTCTATCCATCCTTCGAGGAATCCATCTCACTCGGGATATAACTGGTAGTCCGGTGGTCCGTGCCCTTGTTCTCCCAGTCGGCTCTGCTGGTGACACTCACTGGTACTGGAGGTAATTTTTGAGGGACTGTGGGAGGGGGAGACCCTCAATCTCCTGGAGCCGCTCCCGGCCCAACGCCAAGCGGGCAGCACGCCGACACAGGTCCATCAGGGGAAGGGGCTCGGCTGAGGGGCAACAACAAAAGGAGGTTAGTAGGCAGTCAACACCTTTTCAGGCATCGTCTGTTTCATACACAGTATATATATATATATATATATATATCAAACACACACTTTACCTTCGGCCTTCAGGCTATGCATTATACATGATTATCTGTCATGCATTAGTGACTGACGCACAGAGGTAGAGCCGCCCACCTTAAAATATTTACGCCTCCTCCACACGCCAACAGTGACACCTGTCCTTAAGGTTACACACACACATACACACACACGCACACACTGAGCCACGGGAACACCATCTGTCAATTTGACCTCATGTGAGTTTATTTACAGCTAACAAATATGTTTTCAGATCCGCTATTATTTGGCGTGACCGGACCTCACAGGGATTTACAGAAGGTTGTACTACTGCTCAGGTACTTCATTCTACGTATGTACTGCAGCATCTGATATACATAGACTGCAAAATTGTCATGTATTAAGGTTCTGACTTGTCCATAATAAGCAGTCCTAATCGCATTAAACACTGATATTTTCTGATCTCGTGAAGTTTTATTTTAATTATGTATTATTTTCTTTCATAATAAAATATAATTTCCTTCGGAATCAAAAAAGTATCTCTACTCTACTCTAGTACAAAAAAAAAAAAAAGCTGTGACTTCAAGAGGAGATACTGTGAAAGCCAGATCCGTAACTAGGTGGCCCAGGAGACTCTGGTCAGCCCCTGACCTTCATCGATGAGGAGGAAACTGATACAAGAGGCTGCGATCTAAGCTGCAGGACACAAAACACGGGGGTGGGGTGGGGGGGGGGGGGGGCAGAAAGGAGGTGAAGGAGGAAGAGGATAAAAAGAAGTGTCTCGGCTGTGTTGCTTCCCTCTCTGGTCATAGAGTGTGACAGAAATGAGGACATCATCTCTATTTTTGAGATTATTTTTTTTTAACTGAGTGGACAATGCAAATCATCTGAACCGACCCCCCCCCCAAAAAAATTCAATCATTATTGTATAACAATCAATACCAGGGTAACGACACAACAAAAGACTAGATGAATATCCCGATTCATCAAAATGCAATTCGAGGCTGTCAGATTGATATCTCGCAAAGAGAAAAAAGACATTATGGCATAGAAATATGTAAATCAGTATTGAAAGCAGAATTCAGTGTGATTAAAGAATATTGAATGGTATCAAGAAGCCATCATGCTATGTTGAATCAGAAGAAATGCCCGTTTTACCAGAGAGCTCAGTGACTCATTGAACTCCTCCTCAAACGCACGGCTGGCCGCCCTGTATAAACTCATGCAGCCTCTGAACTATGTGACCCCACCAGTTCAACGAACAGGGGATAAGTCACATGGAAAAGAGGCGGCAGGGAGTAAAAGTGAGGGGGGTCAGACTAAAAGTCAGCGCCCGACGATACGGGATCACAGAGGAGGGCGGCGGTTCGTTTCCTGAGGGCGGAGGAAAAACAACTCACTGGGAGCCTCTTTTCGAGACCCCGGCCCCATTAGTGCAATTTGTTCTTGGGAAGCGCGCCCGAGTCATTTCACACAACGTTTCACATTTTATCAATTCCCTCTCGCTCATCCGCTCAGGTACAAGACTCGCACAGCGAACGGAAATGAGCTAAAACATAATTATTACTGCGTTAAACTGGGTGCCCTGAAACACTACGACTGAGATCTTATGGTTTTAATTGGCAGATAGTGCAGTAATCACCAAAGTTGTTTTTTTTTTTTTCCTCAATTTTTTAAAATACCCTCTAAACTAATTAATCTGTGTTTATATTATGCTTGGCAAAACAAAAAATAATGATAAAATAACTAGTAGTAGAAAACTGAGATAATTTTTTTTTTTAATCGGAAAAAAATACAACCGTTGGGTAACACAATGAGGTTGATGACTATACACAGAGACAAACAAATGCAGCAATAAGATAAAGTGCAAATAGTTTTGCCAAATAGAACAGATTTAAAGAGTCAACTCATATACAGTGAACTTTTAAAACAAATAGATTAGTCAAATGCATGTTAATAACTACATTTTGTTTCAGATCTCTGCTCGATGCCGGCTTCTCGCCGGTCTGTCTTGAAAGTCATTTCAAAAATCAAACAGAGGAAAAAAGGGAATCCACAAAAAAGGTTTTACTGAACTTTGTTTCTTTGCCACGGTCCTGTCCCGCCAAAGCTAGCAGTTCAACACTTCACCACAAACAGAAAGGAAGAACCCGTTGAGGGGATTTGGAGCCGTTGATTCTGCTGAGGAACACCTTTCTCGTGCACGCGCCTGTGCACAAACAGCCCTCGAGGAACATTTTGGCAGCATTTTTTTGCAAAACTGATATTTTCTTGCAGGATTTCAGATAAAAACGGGTTGCAATTGCTTCATTTTCAAAATACTTAATTTATTTATTCATTCATGATCTATACTGCCCTTTTTAACCGGGGACCTTCTACCTGTGAGGCGAAAGCTCAAATTGAGCCAGCATGCTATCCATTCTGGGTTTTTTTTTTTTAATTTTCCAAAATCAAACCTTCTTTATTCTGGTTTCGGTGCCGATGGTCACATGTCAACCAAACTGAAGGAGTTTTGTCTCCAGGTTAATGTGGAGTCATTTGTATCAAACTTTATTTAAATACCTCCTGAGAAAGCATTGCTGATTTGACATGATTAAACATTTTGTTTTCATTTTTAAACATCATTATATTTCCAGGTAGCATACTTGTTACAGCTTAGGAGTTTCTTGTAAATCTTTTTCTGAAAAAATCTTGGGTTATAAACTAATGGGTTTGACTTAATTTTTAATCACTATTTCAGGTAGTTCTTTGGGGGATTTTTACTAAATTTTCTTTTTAGGTAACAGTGTAAAGGGTGAGTAATTCCTGTTTCCATATGACCCCCTAATTTCCATAAGAAACGATTAAATGTAATTGTCCAACAATGAAAATAAATAAATAAATAAATAAATAACCTGACGATCTGTTTTGGGATGGCGTAGAAAATAACAAACAGGTTATACAAATCCACAATGACATCACAGTTGGACGGTATTTGATAGTATTCTTGGGTGTGAAGTGCTCTGAGGTCTGTGAGACAAGCCTGGTGATGGTGAGTTCAAGGTTAACCTGTAAGGATGAAAGACAGCCAAGCCTCTCTCACACCTAAACCTGAAACACGCATGTGTGTGTGTGTGTGTGTGTGTGTGTGTGTGTGTTTGTGTGTGTGTGTGTGTCCTTGCAGCTTGATCGGGTGAAAATGCTCGTCAACACACAAAACTTCAAAACCTCCTTCAACCTTAGTCTGACTCGTGTACTTTGCCATCACGGGTGACACTCGTCACGTTAATGGAACGACACACACCCGGCATCACCTACACACACTTCTGAGGGAGCAAATTTTTCTAAGTGAGCGGTGAGACATGACGCAAGGACATCCTCGAGGCAGCGCACCATTCGCTATCCATCACACACTCAGCAAAGGCATTAAAGACAAGACGCACATTTCAAGTATCATTAGAACCTGTTTAGGTTGATGGCGATGTTGTTTTACACACTTTTGCAGAATACTTCCTCCTCCATACCTGCGCTTTACAGATACTTGGCACCATTTGTCCAAAACTTTTGGCAGAGTTGTTCCTTTTATTTCTTTTTTGGTCAGAAGGGGTTATTGTTCCCAGAATTTTGTTTTTTCTTTCTGCCAGATTAACAGCAGATACAGAATGATAGTCTGAGGTTTGAAAGCTGAAAGATGGACTGGGGAAAAAAAATGGGAAGCACGTGCCTGAATATGGTCGACAATGGTCTGATAGACGAGTCTCGTGATGGACTTAACAAAAAAAGAATGAAGCCAACCCGGAGCTTCAATAATTTGCAGATTGTTTCTTTATTTCTGACAGTTTCTCTCCTGCCACAAAAGAGAAAACCTGATCTTTTCAAGGTTTTTTACTCTCAGCCTCCAGATTTCTTTTCATCTTAATTGTTGTTTTCTTGCTAATTTCAGGTAAATTTTGGTAAAATCTCATCTCTTGCAAAGTTTTTTTTAGGTTTTCTAATGAAACTTGACCCTGCCGGCACACAAAGAGTTTATCGGTGCCTGCTTCTGCCTGGACAGAATATTAATACGAATCTTCTCGTAAAGAGTGTGAGTTCATGTCAAGTATCTAGTATTTTCTTTTGAGTTCATAAAAACTTTTTTCTTTTAATTTTTGCAGCAACTGGACCAAACATGACCCGTTAATTACAATAACTGCGGGAGAACATTTGATGTTTTCACAAGCGCACAAACAAAATCCGGGCCCATCATCCAAGACACATTTGGCTCATTAGCTGCTCGGCAGAAAAATTGTAATTTGTTCTGCAGGCTTACTGCTGAGAGACGCAGCCATTTGAGTGGAAGGTCGAGGGAAACTGCAGAGGACCGGATCTGAAATGTCAATCTCAGGTTTTTCCGGCTAAATGCAACCATTTTGCGAAATCCCGCTCGGGAGCTGCGTGTGTGTGTGTGTGTGTGTGTGTGTGTGTGCATGCGCCCATCAAGAGGAGAAATTTCATGTAAAATATGGCTGATTTGAAGAAGTCGTCCTGGCTCTTTAGTGCTCAGTTATGTGGAGGGAAATCTGTCCGGAACGCAAGGTTCAGGAGATATTTTTCCCCCAAGCAAAATTAAGAAAAAAAACAACAACAATAACACCTTGAAAACACAAAGGGTGAAAATTCCCACACCGGACTGAAAAATACTTCATCCACTTCCTCCAGAAAGAGAATGGGAATCCGCGGAAACCTCCGAGTGGGGGGGGGGGGGGGGGTCAACCTCTGTGACTGGAGGATTATGTCAAATATTAGCTCTTTTACCTACTCCTTCCCACTGCATTATTCATCACTCCTTAATGAATTTTAATGAAACCTCACATTGAAAAAAGTTTCAAGACGTTTCACTGAAAGACAACAGCTGAGCAGGAAGCTCTGAAGTATTAACCTCTTAAAACGCTGCAGATTTGATGGGAGGCTTTACAAGCACCTGATTGTTTGCGGAGCTCTCCCTTCAGCGGGGCTCATCTAGTCATAGCCTAGCAACTGTAACTAGGCTCTCCGGGCCAGCAGGTCAACGCATGTGAAGACTTCTGTGAGTTTTTTTTTTCTTCATTCATGCAAATTCAATGAAACTGTAAAAAACAAACAAATTCCTATTTAGGAATAAATCCAGGTTTTAAGAAAACTGTTTGGTCATTTTCTTGAGATCATTGAGATAAACAGTCTTTGATAACTGACACTCATGTTTTCATTTTTTCATCATTTATGTTGGAGTAATTATGTATTCTATCTTGTCTGTTGTCAATCTTATCATAATAGAAATTTGAAAAATATTTTGTGAAAACACTTTCATCGAGGTCATGAAGTTACTTTGCCACATATATTGTATTATTATGAAGCCTGTACCATTATTGCGGACAATCCTGGCACTGGCCGACCAGGTAATAAAAATAACTATTTCATATTTTCACGTGTTAATAAACATCATCCTTAGCTCTCACTGGTAGTTGCCTTAGTATTGATAGAAGATTAGTTTAAACTTCATCTATTAAATCAAGGTGAATGTTCAACTGAAAAAAAAAAATCACTGACGTTTCCAGTCTCTGCTCCAGTCTTTGTGTGATATTGTGAAAAGATGTCTCTTTTTGTCAAACATCAGATGGATATATTTGCAAGGCCTCCAATGACTCATTGGTGGGTCAGATGTTACTTCTGGAGGGAAAAAAAGTTTTTTTTCATTTTCAGCCAACTTACAAGGGTAATTGTAAGTTGGCTTGCAGTTATAAGTTATCTGGAAAAATAACCACTGATAACATTTATCATCTCAGATGTCCCAAAAATTCATTAGATGTATTGTGTGGCAATGGACACGGAGAAATTTTAAGCCCTGCCAACATGAGCGAGCTCTGTATTTGCAATTAATTATGAGAATGTGAATTAAAGAATTAATAAAAATGTAATTAAAAAGAATGATTGCTTTACCAATTCGTTTGTGCCAAAAATCAAATATTTCACCTGAACAAAGTATTTATTCCGGAGAAATTTCTAGAATGATGTTTACCAGTGCCTTAGCAGGAGATGCAGCATGCTAACACACCGAAAGAGTGAAGGAGAGGCTAAGCTGCAAAGTGCTTCGAGCACCAATATGGCGGGAGAGTGCTGTCGAAATGCTCTCCATTTAGCTTCTGCACAGCTAATTACAATAATAATCCATTGACATGCTCCAATGAAATCTGATGTTTTTCACTTGTTCTTTTTAAGCTGAGATCAGTCGGCCTCCCAGTCCTCGGGCTGCATATTGTATTTCCTTTTCTGTGGGTGCAGATGTGAAACACATGCATAGCGACTGCCACCAAGGATTGTTGAGCTTCGCAAGGAAAAAAAAAAAAAAAGGATGAAAAACAGCAAATAATTGGGATCATAATAGCTGGAAAATGTTGTTATATGAATACTGCTTTGCATAATTACTACAGGAAAATCGTGCGAATTAATGAAGAGACTCTGGAGAAATCCAGGGATCATCTCATTCGTCGCCTGACCTTCAGATATATGTGTGATTTTGTATATCACATTACATGACTAATAAGCTTGGCATCATATAGAGTACTCACATTTATGATAAGATTTCATTTTTAATGACTTCTATCAGGCTTTATCCTCTCTGCATCTCCAAACGCGGAGAGGAGAACTAATGAGGATGACGGGCGGTCAGTCATTTGCTCATTCGGTGCCACATTAAGGAGAGTTATGTTTCACATTACGTGGCAGGAAAACATTTTTATTCGGCCGTCAGAATGGACTTCCAGCCCCATTAACAAACGGGGCATTCTGGGGGTGACGTGGGGTCTGTTCAGAGGGCGATCCCTCATCCGATCCTCCAGGGCCGAATAAAAATGTGTTAGCCGACCTGAGAGATGAATCACCAACAAGGCCTTTGGGAGGTTTTGGTATATGCTGCAATAAACATCTTGTTAAAAAGGAAAAAAAAAGCTATGGACAATAATCACAAAGTGTTTTCTGTGCTCGTCGCCTCTGAGACATATGTCCCCCTCATCCCAATAATTTCCAGCGAGAATTTTCCAGGTTTTTCGCAGGACCGGTATGTTCCCCCTTCTGTGGATCTGCTGAAGTCAGTGAGAGCAGCTACCAATTATTACAGCATCCCTATCATTATTAGCGTGTTCCAACGATCATTCCATCGATAAATCAAGTAACCCGAGAAGAAATAATATATCAACGAGCAAAAAAATGCACAAGGGAGAATTCCACATTTTTTTCTTTTCTAGTTCTAGTTCTAATAACAGCTTTCAATTTGTGATATTATCTGTTTTGAGGATCTAATGGGAAAAAATAGTTGGTTGAGAATTTTCAGAGTATAATTATATTTTTTCCTTTCATTTTTCAGTGTGCTCTCCACAGCACTGGAACATTGGCCGGGCCTGTCAGCCTGATTTTCCAGCACGTGGCGGGACCCTGAGCTCCACGCCGGGAGCTAAACCATAGCTGAGAGACCCCAACCCATCCAACCACCCACAGGCTGAGATCGGCTCATACCAGGGCGTCTATTAATTTCTGAAGAGGATTTAGTGACGAGACCATCCAGGCGAGATCAGATTGATCTTGTAGGCGTGAAGTCGACCGGCGTTGTGAACTAATGGGGGGGTGCTTGACGTGACACGGCCCCTGTAATGAGATGAGGTGCACAGCGACGCGCTGCAGGATTTATTGTCTGTCGGCTATGCTAATTGGAGCCAGGGTTGAAAATGGCGGTATCAATTTTATGATTGATGTAAAAATTGATTCCGGGGGAGGGCAGTGAGATAAATAAAACTCTACACATGACTGGCAAGTTTAGGTGGAGAGACTCATCGGCGGAGGAGTCGTGCTCTTCATCTGAGTCGTGCAAAAACCCCTTAATGGAAGAGGCGGCCCAGATCAATGATGGTAGATATAATGTAAGACGGGTGGCTCCATGTGTGTGACCACCTCTCTCGCTCTCTCTCCACTAAAAAGAATAAAACCGATACTGCTTTTTAACTTCACACACTCTCTTCTTCTTTACCCTTCTCATCTCTCTACTTTTTTCTAGGTGAGAGTATCTGTTTTGCCCGTGAGAAGTCTGCCCCCGTCTCCAAAAATGTCAACAAGACTAATAAAGAAAAGCGGTGCGGCTCGAGTTTGATGACAAAACTCTTTCCGCCATTATCCAGTTGGTTTGAGAAGGATCCTCACAGCTCAAGAGGTTGACACATTTTCTATAGCCGGAGAGGAGTGTGTAATCCTTTAAGCCTTTAATTAAAGTCAATACAATACAAAACTCCAATTACAAGGCTTTCAAACTACAACAGTGGTAAAATTTGGGGTAAAGCGTGGACCCCGGCGCCTGCTGGCGTGCAAGAAAATCCTCAGGAAGCAAACAGTTCAAGGTTAAACTAACCACAGCTCGATAATGGCGACCATATTTCACACGGACGCCAGCTGCTTTTTCCCCCCGGTTGAATGTCATTGTATTGAACCACAGCTGCGTCGCTTTTTCCTGTAACACTCGAATCATGAAAGAAACCGAAAGAAAGTAAACATTTGCACTGCGGAAACCCAAAGAAAAAAGAAAAAAAAAAATTTTTTCCCGGCAAACGTGGACAAAGCTTCGACATGACATGTTTGCAAGGTCACAAGAACAGGAAATCAAACACAGCATCGTCAAACACAAGCTGCATCGAAAAACCCATGTTGCCTCAACACACACACACACATACACACGCACACACACGTACACACACAAAGCACGTTAAGATCTTCTTCTGGGAAAAACAAAAATATGCATATAAGCTGAAGTTGAATCATCTCATCAGTCTCTCTTTACATCGTGAGGAAAAAAAAAGCTGCGGCCTAAATAAGTGTCTTTATTTTCCCCACAAAGTCGCACCCAGGGGCCTAACAATGGCTAATATCGCCTTCCCTCCTTCCCCGACTCTGCGTGGCACCACTTTTAACACAATCCCATCCCTTGAAGCGTCGGCTCCACCATGCCGATGCAGACGCGCTGCCACAATTCATGGAGGATTTTTCGGAGACCCCTTTTTAGTCCATAAAAAGCAAAGAGCCACTGAGTGGGACGAAAAATGGCTATAAACATAGTTGTACTAAGTCCCTCCCACGCAGATTTAGCGAGAAAAAGGGTGAGAAAATCCTTTTTCTCCTCCCTTTTTTCCCTACAGTTCTCCTTCGGCAAAGTGCGCTCTTAAGATAAGTGGCTAAAAGTAACTTTGCTGCTTAAATTGTTTGTGCAGACTCTGCGGTGTGAGTCACTCTTAACAGCATCATCACTGTCTCGAGGAGAGATGGTCGCCGTGGACGCAGCTGGCTCGGCGATGCCAGCCTTTTTTTTTTTTTAAAGCCTTCATCTCTTCTTGCCTTCCCGCGTTACTGTAAATCCACCGCTCGCTCCTTCCTCCGGGAAAGCAGGAGGAGGAAAGCTGCGGAGGGAGACGCGGAAAAGCCTGGGAACAAAAGGTGAAGGACTGGAATGAGAGAGAGAAGAAAAGGATGGAAAGATGAAAGAGGATGACTTGAAAAAAAGGAGGGTGATGGAGAGGGGGAGAAATGCCAGAGGCAGGCAGCTGCGCTCGGCGACCCCCCTGACCCTCCCCCCCGTATCCTTGACAGTTACTTGCTGCAGGCGCTGCTTCATAAAAACGTCAAAACTTAAGGAACTGTCTGGGTATAATTTACCAGGCAAGCATTCAATTAATATCCGCCTTTATACACGGAGTGTAAACATGACGGATAGCCCCATAAACACCTCAGCTTGCTGTGTAATCTGCAGAGAAACTGCTGATGTTGATCCGAGAAGTGTCATTAAATAAAACACACTGACGTGAATGAAGATAGCTACTTGGGACTGCGGCGGATAAGAAGCGTAAAGGGACAAATCTGAAGAAGAAAAGGGGGAACGAAAAGGGAATGATTCATTTCTGTCACACACCTCAACCTCACGGCGTCTTTCTGAACAAACATCAACCCTACAAAGTTGGTCCGATGTGATTTATATGTTTATGATAAAAGGTAGGAAATGAGCTGTATGAAGTTATCGCACGGTGGTCGGAGATGAAAGCTAACATTAGCATCGTGGTTCGCCATGGTTACTTCTGAACAGCACGATCGCATTAAAGCTGTACTTAAAAGAGAAAGAACATTAATTTTGTAAAAGAACATTTATTCATCAATTCATTATCAATACCGGTTATCCTAAACTTACGGTCGCTGGAACCTATCCCTTCACCCTTGACCGTCCTCCAGTCGATCACAGGGTCATAGAGAGACCATATAGAGACATACAGCCATTCACTCTCTCATTTACCGGTATATAAAATAGAGAGGTACAACCCTAACCCATTCACTCATCACATAAAGACGTACAACCATTCCCCCCTTCGTTTTCAAATCATATACGGTACAGACGAAAAACCATTCACTCATTCATTCACAAATCAAATACAGTAGACAAACCCTTCACCATTTCATTCTCCTCATATAGAGACAAACAACCATTCACTCTCATTCAGACATCATATAAAGTAGAAACATACAACCATTCATAGTTTCATTCACACCTAATAATATAGACACACAACCATTCACTCTGTCATTCAAACATCCTATAGAGATGCAACCATTCACTCCCTCATTCACACATCATATACAGTAGAGACAAACAACCATTCACCCTTTCCTTCACACCTCATATAGAGACACACAACCATTCATTTCCTCATGTTGTACAGAGGCAAACAATTATTCACAGGTCAGGGGAATACAAGGTCTCCAATGAACCTACTGTGCCAGTATTTGTAAAAGAACAGTATAAAAGTATAATTTCTTCATGTTCCTGTTTGTGTGTGTGTGTGTGTGTGTGTGTGTGTGTGTGTGTGTGTGTGTGTGTGTGTGTGTGTGTGAGTGAGTGTGCGTCTGAGTGCGACATTGACAAATCGGTTT
>CAAKHD010008549.1:4146-49434 GCA_901007705.1 Fistularia tabacaria | reverse complement strand
GATTGGTTTTCCCCCGTTAATGGAATTGGGCGTTTGGGGGGTTTGGGGGGGGGGGGTTTAATAAAAAAAAAAAAAAAACCCCCCCCCCCCCCCCCCCCCCGCCCCCGCCCAATCGGTGGCGGTCCAGAGCTTCTAATCATTTTTTTTTTTTTTTACAGCCCATCCAATCACAAGGGTTTATATTTTGTTTGGGTCCTTCACATGCTAACGGAAGTCTTCCACTGGTTGCCAAGCAGCAACAGATAAGTAGATAACCCTATCTGCATCTTCTACCTTCTTAGGAAAAAAAAATAAGGGCTGAGGGATATTAAAAATAACACAATGGCATGACTCACTTTTCTGATATCAATATAGATCAAATTATCTGAGTACCTGTGTGAAATCCCAGCTTTGTAAAATCAAGACTGAATTTCTCAAGGTGGAGGGCTTCAATTTCGCTTAGGACACCTTAAGATTTTCACAGTCGCAGACTTCAAACTAAAAGTCAGAAGGAAATCTTGAGAGTCTTACTGAAGTCTTCATGGAGTTGCAGCGTGCTCCCGTCATCTCGGTCGTTAAGTTTACGGTGGTAATCTTAATTCTTAGAGCAGTCGTAGCTTAGTTTACGACAATGTCAATGTTTGATATTATCACAAGTCCTAGCGTTACGTCACCGTAAAGATTGAATCAACAACCCATTGATGAGCTCCAACAAAACCGGAAAAAGGAAGCCTGGTTTCAAAGAAACAACCGCCAGAGCAGTATTGGCGGCAGAGACGGTATTTGTTTGTGGCATGGATGAGGGGGAACGGCGAAGGATGTCCCAATCAGTATGGAGCTTCCAGAAAGAGGAGCAGATGGTGGAGCTGTGGGCAGAACAGCCCTGTATGTTCAACGTCAACTCTCCAATGTATCAGGACCGAATGGAAAAGGAAAAGCAATAAGAATAATAATAATAATAATAATACATTTCATTTAAGACAACTTATTGATGCTAGAGTTACCTCCCTTCACCTTGACCTCACTTTTATTTTGCCTTTATCTTAAATATATTCATTTTTATTTCATATATTTATAGATGTTCATCTGCTTTAAGTTGCTATGCTACCTCTTGTGCCCTCCAATTGCCCCCTTGGGGACAAATAAAGTTTCTCTGATTCTGATTCTGATTATTGGCCTGAAATAGCAGAGTCTCGATGAAAATATTGCACGGTGGCAAAAAACTGCTGAAAGAATCTAGTTGTCGTATTCCTCAAGTCTTTTCAAAAGCTTTTCAAAGTCTATAGATTTGGGACCCACAGTCAAGTAAGAGTGTGCTAAGACTTAAGATTCTAAAAACTTGTCTTAAGATGTGAGCTGCTGTGAGTTGATAGTTTTACACAAGTCTTTTCAAAACCTACCTTTTTAGACATAAGTCTTTAGATGCAAGCCCAGCACTAGTTTTTGTGAGGCGATTAAATTCTTAGCAAGTGTTGTTAACTAATGACTGATAACAATTGTTGGTTAATTTCTTCAGATTTCAGAAAATTTTGGCCTGATTTTATTTTTAATTTGGGCCAGTTTCTTATTAAGATATTTTGATCATTTCTTTGAGATTTGTGGGGAAATTTGTGAGTGTTTTAACAGAGACTCTTACAGTAATAGGTAATACAGACGTGATTTAAAAAAAAAAAAAACGGTTTAAATCAGCGAGTCTGGTAAAACAGCACTTTACCCAAGAACGTTACACACCAGGTTTAAGACACTGTCATCACTTTTCAACATTGGTGTCCGAATATAATCAGTATCTATTCATATATAGCTGAATCCTAATCGAGAGGTGACTGGGTCTGGAAAAAGCAAGAGTGTGAGCATTTCCTGTGTATATGTGTGTGTGTGTGTATGGGGGGGGGTCACAGTATGTGAGTTTTATGTGTTTGTGAAAAAAAACTAACTGCTGAGCCTTCAGAACTGATTTCGACCCCTCAGCTGTATCTGCTTGCATGCATTTCTATGCATCTCTTGCGGCCTGCGTAGTGGCAAATAACCAACTGCAAAGCAAAACGGATCCATCGAGCGTGTTTTCCAAAGTTAATCGCTCGGAATGAATTCCCTGGAGGACTGACAACACTATAAATTGACACAGCAATAATGAACCAATATTTCAAATGCGGTAGCTCTCTTTCCATGTCACACACATGCACACTTGCACAGATGGGGTGAAATAGATGACCTGCGGTACGTCACTCTTGCCAGAGAGCAGCATGAACAAAAAGATAATCAGGTGTGAAATCACTCTGGTTTTATTTCTGCAGTCTCTCATCCCCTCTGCTCGTCTCGCAATGTACTCAGGACTAATAGTGCTAATAGCAGGGTCCTTTAATGGTCGTATTGTTGCTGCATCAGGGGCATGTAAACATGTCATCTCCCTCAGGTCGTCTCTGCTCCGCGGTCACATCTGCATTGACGATTTCATGCTTTCTCCTCTCACGTAGAAGCCTTTAAGCCCACTTATATCCTTTCTTCCCATCCCTTGGAGCTACATATGAGGCTTCAGTTGACCAGTCATTTCCTTTCCATCCTTCTGTCTCCCCTGCTCACAGTTGATCCCCTGATCTCCACCCATCCCTTGCTTTTCATCCTTCCAAATGCAAAGCGGTTGAGAGCTCAAATCCGCCGACTGCGGAATCTTTTTTTTTGTTCCACATGAAATTAAAATCCCCCATGGAAACAGCAGAGTCATGGCTGGGGGAGGGCGTGAGGAGTTGGGGGGGACCTAAACACTTTTGCCACATAACAGAAGGTTTATTTAATGTTAAAGAAGTCAGAAAGAAACTAAATCAATACGTATAACTTTTCCAGTATCCCATAATTGTTGCCATAATTCGTACGACCCACCACACAGTTTACACTAATCTAACCGAGCCTGTTTAAACTTTCTGGGGCTTTGCATCAAATGGTCCCGCCATTTAGATCCATTTTCAAGAAATTATTATCACATGACTGTTGACCTCAACTGATGATTATGTGTTTCCACTTGCACTGTAGTTCACATACTTGTGTGTTTTTATGTATTTCCTACAAATTTTGGTTGCTAGAGGCATTTCCATTTATAATATTTAACAAGACACAGGGATATATATATATATATATATATATATATGCATGGCGCCTGAAAATGGTTAAAAAATAATAATAATTGTGTTGTTGCCTTCCAAATGTTTTTCAGCGTTCAAAGGTTCATGGAGTTGTAAGAAACCGCAATTAGAAAAAAAACTGCTCAGGTGATGCAATACTGGCTCAGGATTACACAGTGCAGAAAGGTTTGTGTGTTTCCACAGGGTGTTTCCTTGAATGCATCAACGTTTTCCAACAGTTGAATATACGGGAGGAAAATATTCACGAGACAGTCGGTCACGCAGTTAGCATGTCTGACGGGATCTGGTTGTTTGCAGGCGACAGACTGACAGACAGAACGAACCGCGGAGATGTATCCACTGCTTACATGGTTTATACACAGAAAAACAAACGCATATCCACGAACTTGATAGAATGACAATGATCTGAGGTGAACGGAACGGCACCCTCATGTGTAACCACACAGCTGAGCTGATCAAACATATAGTATTGCACTTGTCCCATCAAATATTGATTAAGTTGAGCAAAATATAGAGGAATTGCTTCATGCATAGAGCAAATTATGTATGGATTTAAGATAATACAAATAATAATGATAATAATTCAGACTCAATAGAAACAGTTCCAAATGACTGAAAGACAGAATGATTAAAGCCTTTCTTTTTCTATTTGATGAGACAGACAGCAAGACTCGGCATGAAATGAGAAAAAACACGCAACGAATTCCTGAAAAAATACCAAGAAAAAACCTCTAAACTGTGTCAACTTGTCTGAAACACCACCTATGAATTACACACATACACACACACACGCAAACAAAAAAAAGGTGTGAAAAAAGAACAGCAAAAAATTGCTAATAAAAAAACATGCTACACAAATATATTAACCAATCAGTGGAGACACTACAGCCATAGAATCCAACCAGCGAAATAGACACAACTTTTGATTTTCACCATTGCGTTTCAGAGGATCATTTTATGTAATTTCCTGCCTGGTGTGCGTTTTAGTTACAAAATGAAATTTTCCGAGTTGTGACAGACTCCTCCTGCTGTAAGATCATGTCATTTGTTATTGCCTATTGCCGCTCCGTCACTAAGTGATGACATTTATGGTGTTTATTTGGGTCTTGCTGTCAAAACTTCCAATTTACTCATGTTTCTTACGCACACTGGTCTGATCACACTTTCCTGACTGACGAGATCAAGCCGCGCCCCTCACATCTGATGTGGCGTGTTCAAATAGGTCAAAATCAAATCGTGTGTTGACTTGACTGTGTTGACAAACATTACTGAGGGGGAAATCTGCGCTCCCAAATTGAGAATCTCGTTGACTCCCGTGAACAATTTATTTGATTGTTTAAAACTCCCCTCGGAATTTTCTGAGGAGATAAATGTCGGACCGCTGGTGCTCATTAGTGGCTGCTGCTTCAATACGTCAGAATCAGCGACATTTCACGAAAAACACCAGAGAGGGGGGAAAAATAAAACTCTAGCCTGATCATTGAGGATAAAGTAGGATTCAGGATTTTGATTTATAAATGTAAGCCACGCCGACAACAGACTATTAAACTGCGATGGTGAAATAGACCTCTGACCTCCAGCACCAGAGTTGAGCTGAAACTTTCAAAGTCGGACAAATAAACTGCAGCAAAGTCCCCGCTAAGGAGCAGGTCACAAGGAATAACCTACTTCCCTTTAAGAGTTCATCTGCTTTAAACCAGCTTGTCTCAAAAAAAAAAAAATCCTGTCTGAAGCTTTCAAATGAATTATAAACCTACAGGGAAAGTTACGATCTTTCGCTGCCTTGTAGATTAACAGAATGGATTGGCTGTCTGTTAAATGCCCGGCCATTTGTCAGCGTTTATGAAAATGTCAGAGTTATACAGTCTCTCTTTCTTCAAAAGTGTACTTTGGGGAAAAAGTAGTGCAGATTCTTACAGGCGTTACACTTACGTTGTTAACACTAGTTGCCCCGTGGTGGCTTCCACAGCGTTCTTTTTTTGTTGACATCTTGCTCCCGAAAACCCAAAAGCCTCCCTCCTCATACCACTCCACGTGATCATTGCAGAGCTGTCAATGTTTCTGACATTTGCCTGACATGATTTTCTCCAGCTCCCCTCCCGTAAACCCAGTGGTCGCTCTTTTCCCTTTGATTCTTTATCCTATCCCATATCCCTTGGTGACCCCCAGTCTCAGCCTATGTTGGTGTTTTACTCTTTTTATATTCCATCTTTTTTTTTGGTTGGTTCTGCTTCCCTTTCTCATGTCCTAGTCCCTCTTGTCTCAGCAGACATCTTTCCTGAAAGCTTTGATACCACTTTGCGGACGAAAAAAGTAAGATCTTCACATTTCAGATTTTCCTATTTTATACGTTTCCTTCTTTGCCTTTTTTTTTACCCTGCTTCACGTGTCACACTTTCCCAACTGTTCTCAAATTCTTTGTCTTTCTTAGACTTTTTTTTTTGGGGGGGGGGTAACTCCCTCTCTCCTCATCGCCGCTGTTAAACATTTGATCCTGAGCTGCATCAACATGACACCACTGCCCCCCCCACCCCCGTAGCCGAGGGTGTTTGGATCTAAAAACACAAAGAGAACAAACACGCGTGCGCGCACATCTGAGCCTCCTCTGTGACACTTGATATTGTGGTGCGGCTTCAGATCAACCAATCACATCCGTTTCTGACGTGTGAAGAAAAGTATGATCATAGAACAGCGGCGAAGACAGATCCGCCCCTCTGAAGTGAACATTAATATTTGTTGAAGTTGTAGATGTTTAGCAGAGGCACGATGTAGGTTAAAGTGCGAAACATTGCCCAGAGTCTGTAATAATTAATGTACCCTGACCTTAACTACTTATCCTTCCGGCCTGACATGGTTCTCTGAGGAAAATAAACCTTACCATCACTGGGCTCTACATGCGAGATGCTGATGAGCGAAAAGAGCAGCTATGCATGTGTGAGAATAAAAGAAAAAAACAAAAGCAGAGGACAAACAGGAAAGCATAAAAAGATGAGTGCCAGCCGTTATGCTCGTGCCTAACAGCGAGCGGCGAAGTTCAAACCTGCTGACCCACATACGATGCAAGCAGGCTGTTCAGTGTGAAATTGTGAATGTTCGTTGGCTACAAGCCAGACTGCCACTTGAAAGAGGAGTCGGGATTCACTGATGAAAATACTTGAACTGAGAGAGATGAAAAAAAAAATGTAGAAAATAAACAGAAGAGGGAAACCTCAGCTTTCAGAGATAAACAATTACAGCACAAAAGGATAATTTCACCCAATTAAAACCCTTTTTTCAGCGGCTCAGAAAGGGCAGGTTTTATGAGCAGAAACACACCGCACCGCTGAATGTTTGAAAACTCACCAGTAATGTGATTTTCCACAGACAATCTCCCACCCGGACCCGCAGGATAATCTAAAAGACTGGGGATGATCATAATGATGGGTCTCCCAGTCAAAAGACCGGTCCGGGCTAACCTCAGAGCGTGTCGAACCAGCAGACAAGCCGTCTGTTCGGTGGAGGTCTGAGGTTGCCTCGTCTGATTGTCTTGTTTCAGGTCCGAAAGCGAACCGCATTTTACAACAAGTTTCCATTTTTTTTCCCCCCCTGGCTGGTTTTAATAACTAAATAGCAGAGACAGGCCAAGGAGGTGGTTTCATACATTAGAGTGTCTGGATAAGATTTTCCCATTTATTCTAATGAGTTATAAAGTATTTTGCTCACTCAGCACCAGGGGTCCAAATGTGTTCTTGTCCGTACTTCTTTCACGGCAGCACTGCAGGTGTGTGATGACGTGATGATGCATCAATTCCCATACACTGATGTTGTTGGTGATGTTGCTTTTGCAAGAGTCATCAAGTCTGGGCAACATATTCTAATTAACAGTTAGTAGCTGGTTAACAAGCGAGCATCGTTTTTGTTTTTTTTTGTTCAGGATAATCATTTAGAATTTGCATGCCTGCAAAAACCTCACTGTGCCCGTTTTGCTCAGAGAAGCACAACTTTACTCCCCTCACCCCCGTTGGAGTGGCAGCAGAAGTCTGAGCAATGGATATCTCAAAACCTCTGCAGATAAAATTCTGCACAAATACATAACATAATAAAGGGGACACTGAGAAAACCTGCTTGTCATTTGTAAGGGTAAACCACAGTTTTATCCATCGTCATGCGCGCAGGCTGCAATGAAAACAATAAACTAAAAGCTGTTCATGCCCTCTAACTACAAAACACTTTTTTCCAATCATTGACCAGCGTCTGAACCAGCCCTTCTCAAACTTCTCCAACAACAGCGCCGTTGAGGAAGCTGCATATGACAAAATTAGCAAGGCTTCAAAACAAAACGTCACTGGGAAAACTGCCCTGTCTAGAAAGAGAAAAAGGAGACTTTTGGTTCTTTTGTCAAGCAATTAATATTATCATGGGAACCATTACTTCCTGCACTTGTATATACAGGTGAGCGCGACGACATAAGGGCCCCCCCAGTAACACATCCCACCGAGGGTATGAGCCACGGCCTGAACAATAACAAGGTAAGTAAAGACGCTGCGCAAACAGAGTTTGTTAGCAATGGCCTCCTCGCATTTTCCAAGCCATAGCTGAGGAAGAGCGTTGTAGTGTAACTGTCATGACTGTTCACTGCATTTAGGAGAGGTCGGATGACATCCGTGGGTTTAACTGCTTTCTCAGCATATGAGTATGAATTCTGATCACATGTTATGAGAGTGGAATGGGAAGGACTGACAGGCCAAAGCCATCAACTCTGAATAAAAAGCAACGATGGCACGCTGAGACACTGTGGTGTAAGTTGTTGGGAGCTTGCTGCCGCGGCAGCTTGTTTCTGTCTGACAAACCGCGTGAAGGCTTACATGATGCAAACTAAACCAAAGGGAAGAGGGAAGGAGGTCAGAATGTCAGGCCGGATTACAGGAGGGAAAAAGAAAAAAAAAAAATCGCGGTCACGTCTCATTAACAAATCTGCCGGAATGTGAGGCCTAAGTGGGCCTGCGGTTGTGATTTAAATTACAGTACCTGAAATCAACGCTGCCGAAGGACAGCCAATGATAGAATTTGTGTCTGCATGCCACGAATGTTGCAGCTCTTTTGGGACACGTCAAAGTGTCCAGAGATCTTTAGTGTGCTTGTTAGTTTTTACACGGCGCAATAAAAACAGACAAAATGATGATGCAAAGATGCGGACGTGTTGGAAAGATGTCTCAGGGAAAGGGAGAAATCTAAATTTTATGGGCATTTTCTCTTGTGCCTTTCTGAGTTCCCATTCAGTTTTCATCATTCTTATTTCAAGCTCCTTTTAAAACCTATTTTGCAAACACTTCTGGTAACCTTCAATAAAGATCCCCTGACTTCTCCACATAATGTATTCAGCTTTAATGTATCTTCCCAGCGGACAAAGCCGCCTCCTTTCTTTGCTGATCCGCAGTTTTTTTTTAGAAGCTAATAGCCGGTCCTGTCATCCAGTCAGCTAAACCGTCAGTCAGCTACTGCATCACCTCGCAGCTGCTGAATGACAAACTTTGACTGTCACCTGTAAATAAATAAATAAATAAATAAATAAATAAATGAATGAATGAATGAATGAATGAATGAATGAATGAATGAATGAATAAATAAATAACATTAACACGGCAAATAAACAGGCGTTTTCACCGACAGGTAAATAACCTGATATTTCGGACTGCGGTATAGGATATTACATCTTATGAAGCTAAGATAGGCCTAATTGGTACAATTAGAGAGACATAATTATGGAGACAGGAGGATAGAGAAGAAAGAGGTGTGCGTTTTTGTGTGTCTGTATGAGAAAGAGAGAAACTGGCACTCATAGATGTATGTGTGTACACGCACGCACGCACGCACGCACACACACACAGTGCATGCTGTGGATGATAATGAATTCCAATGGAGTTGGGCAAAAAAAAAATAAGCTACATATATTGTGTATGAGGCCATAATATCTTCTAACTGCGACTTAACACTCGTTCACTGTACGTTTGCACTTGCGGTGATTAAAGGGACTTGTATGAACTCAAATGCTGCTTTTGAACTTTTAGCAGAACTCGCCGGACACTGAAGCGGGTGAGTTTGTAAGGTTCGGATAATAAATCAATACAGTCGACTGGGCTATTTAACAAGAGCAACGGTTTGCCTTTCATCATAGCCTTAAACTGGTGCGCAAGGGCCCATTTAAGCAAAATATGGTAACGAAGCATATCAACATCTCAGCATCTGTAAGACTGTCAGAGTCACGAGCATTGCCATTCAACGTGAGACCTTATTGGCTTTTGGTGGGTTTTGGAGTTAATCTATTAGCTCCCATAGCTTCCTCCATTTTTGTTAACATGTACACAGAGAAACTGTTTTCGACAAAACATAATGAAAACGACCAATCCTGGTAGATGAAGCTCGTGTGCGCAATGTGGGCTTCCAGAGGATTCCAGAGAAGAACACACATATCTATTCTACTTGTCTCATAAAAAAACTCATCTGTGGTTCTAATATCAAATCGACCCCAGCCATCTCAGTATGTTTATGAACATGTTTAATGTGTCTTGCTACTAAATAGTTTACGGGATAGGATCAGATGCAGCTTTCTCAATGAAAGGAAAACATTTTTTTTTAATCACATTTTATGGATTGGTTGATCACGACGACAATCCAAAAGTGATACGCCTGGATGATGGGGGTTTTAACTGCCCTTTAAAGCAGGCATTGATCTTAACTGCTGCTGCGATTGAATCTTGGAATTGTTTACGCGACTCGAGCGTTAGCTTTCCAAATATCAAATGTTGGATCGTGCCCAGCTCCAGCGGCCTGTACGCCTCAAGTCTTACTGCACGAAGGGTAATGATGTGAGACGGGGCAAAGTGATGATCAACTGCTCATGGAGCCGTAGCACCAGACTGGAGTGATGAAAAAACTATCCGTAGTGAGGTGAAGCAGCCGCAATAAATCTCTTCTTAACAGCACAGTCATGTCGTTTCCCCGATCAACAATAATTCTGAACAACCTACTAGTCGCTGTTCAAAGCAAGATAGATAGTCATTAACTGACTACCGAGAAGATTTTTCAGGGCCCCATGCATACACACGGACATATTGTCCTTATCACCTGGACTCAATAAAGCCTACCTTAACAAAAACTAACCAAGCGACGTGGAAAAGCAGAGCAATATGATACAATGTCTATTGTCTAGCTTAACCACATACCACTGGCCTTCGACTCACACAGTCACAGACAGACAGCAATTATGACTTCATTTTATCTATCTGAGTCATCTGCAAGACAGGGAAGCCAATTTGATGCGGAAACTGATATTAAGGGAAACCGCAGAACAGACTGTAATCCTACCCTCTTTTTAACAGAAAGTGCTTTCAGGCTATATCTTTCACTTCTGAACACTTTTTCGATACTACTTCGACCAGACATTTCTTTTGCTTTTTTTTTTTTTATAAATCAGGGTACCGACTGGAGCGTGAATGGGGGAAAAAAGGAAACCAAAAGCATTGTTCAGTCAGATTTGGTGGTCACATAGGATTTCCCCTTGTTCTCTGGACCAGACTTTAAAATCCAACAACTCCATTAAAGGAAAAAAATGAAACATTTTTCCTCTTGCATCAGGACATGAAACGGCAGTTTCTGGGGTTAAAAATGATCAAAATACTGATTACTGTCATAGTAATGTTGAGTCATGTTGCATACTTTCTCAATAGAGAACAGTATCATACAACTTTGTTCTCCTTCCAACTTGGACTGACCATTTGATGATTAAAATGCATTTCAGTCACCACGAGAGTGACCCAACCAGTCCTTTAAACTGATACATAAAATTGTCCTGGACAGGAAAAGTGTCATGAAAGCAAAACACAACTAATACTGTTTAACTAGACGTCTCGCCAGAAGCAAACTGTGTAAGGGAGTACAACTTGCGAGTTAGTAACTACGATCCCAGTAGAACTTAATTACTACCTTTCAAGGATGTTATTTTTGTCACCACTTAAAAGCAGAATGCATCGTCTATTAGTTTTACCCCTGACTCGTTCTTTCTCTAACACACCTTCTCACCTCCATGTGAAAATCCCACTAGTCTTTTAAGAGCACAAGGTCTGGATAGCGCCACATTTGCGGGACTCAATATGCCTAATATTCTCTGAAGTCTCCAAGCATACAGAAAAGATTTACCATGAAATCCGACAGACGGCTCCACGGTGAGGCACACCAAACACCCAAATAAGGAACTGTGGGCTAAGCTCGGGTATAAGAAATACTTGGACGCCGCCACTAAGAGTCAGAGAAAATTGCCTGAGATGTCGAGAAATGCAAATCTTGAAATGAACCAATTCATTTCCCATTTGTATTCAAATTCACCAGAGGATCCAGTCTGGGAATGACTTTCTGACCTCTCTTCGAGAGCCTTGATGTTGTAATAAATTCCACGGTTAGCCCATGGGAACGGGAGTCGTTTGAAGTGGTCGAGCGGTGGCAAAAATCAGACGCAACAATCTACCGAGAGATTAGCTTCATTTCAGCTCTATGTCAGGTAACAGACAAAAACACGCCGTGTTGTGATACCAAATAAGACCTGTGGCAGGATGAAGACAGCTGGAGTCAGATCATATTTTTATAACAGGCATTACCTCCTTCCTGGCAGGTGTGAAAAAGGTCTCATTTAACAAGCTGTTCAAGGACTGTTTAGGCTGCGATGGGCAGAAATCCGCACTTGTTTCGATGTGCATGCATGCATGCATGAATAAAACACACACACACACACACACGCCACACACACACACACACACACATACACGCAATATCCTTAAAAGGACATTGCACTGACTTTGTTACATTATTGACTAACTCACACCTCACCCCTAATGAAAGAGACAGCCCCTGACAAATGGCATTTTGACAGACTACGTGCAGCTAAAGGTGGCAGGGAGGACACACTGTGATGTTAAAAAAACATATATACTTACGATCCAGGCCGTTTATATACTTCATGGATATCTCACAGTGTCCCCACACCGCACTGACGATGGGATGTAACTTCTTGCCCTTCAGGCCTCTGAACGCCACTCCTAGATACTGTCCTTCTACCATGAAGCTCAGCGTTCCTTCGTCCATGTCTAGAACGACCAGCAGAGAGTCTGGCAGGGTGAACGATTCGTCCGGCTCGAGGAAACACGGATAACACTGGAGCGAGCTGTGGGCCCTGTTCTTACTGTCGTGATAGAGTCGGTTGCGTCCCAGATCCCAGCCCCAGGACTCAGAGTCTGACCCCACCAATGCAGTGTACCCGACAGAATGTAAAGGGGCCTCAGAGGTTGCCACTCCGACCACAGCATGGGTGCCACGCTGCCGGGAAGGCCAGTGAATCCTCCAAACATGGAGACCTCTTGTGTATCCGACACGCCCCCGGATGCAGTCCGTGCTCTGAGCGACCGGGTGGCGGTGAAAAGTCAATTTATCTTCCTCTTTGATGAATATATTAAGGGAGCGGTCGTCTGGGTTCCAAGCGTGACGCAGCTGGGTGTCTGGGCCAACGCATGGCATGTCCAACAGGAGGTCCAGCCTGGCCGGCTTGGAGAAATCCGGGCCCCTCAGCTCCGGGTGCTGCCGGCGGTGAGCTGTGGGACGGTAGGACGGCGAGCCGCCACTATCCCCACGAACATCTACGGACTTAATGCCACCTGAGATCTTCTGTCCCATGGCTAAAATGGAAGGGTGACTAAAGGCAGGGGAGGAAAGGGGGGGGGGGGTAGTTTTTGCAGTTGGGTGCTGCGATGCGTTGAGCTTGCCGTTACCTCATCAATGCGGCAGGAGTGAAGTGAGGGTACCTTTCTGAATGTTGGTCGAGGCTGATGAAGAAGGAGGAAGGTATGAACGGAGCCTGTGTGTAATCTGGTTTCATGCCACAAACATCTTCAGGAGCACAGCGATGCCGGTGAGCCTGTTAAGAGATGGACAAAAGAAAAGGTCTCAAAAACAGATGAAAGTATATCTCATCATTAACCGTAAAGCTTTTGGTAAATAAAAGTCCCACCAATGAGCTACTATAAACAACAAAAAGGAACCTTGATTGCGCCAGATCAAAAGGAGAGAAGAAAGAAGAATCGCGATGAAAGGAAACGGGGAAACAGTTTTCACATAACAATATGATATAAGATGTTATCTTATATATAATATACATGGACAGAATAATCACACATACACACACGGACGCAGATGCATTTCCTCTGACTCATCCCACATCTTCCATTTGACTGCATTCAATTGTGCCTGTCCCTTCATGCAACAGACCCAAACATCCCCTTCTTGTGCAACACTGTACAAGCAAGATTAAAAACTGACAAAAGTTCAACTTCACCCTCATCAAGTTGATGAATATGGGCAGACTGTTAGAACATACAGCAAATAAAAATAGGGAAATAAGTATTTATATTATTATAAAAAGTAGTTTAGTTATAGCATATGTGGATCCAAGCAACCCCAAAATGAAAGGAAATGTTTTTATTTAAATTAAAGTTCTAAAAATGTACAGTATATCACTTAGGATAAGTCAAAAGAGCCAAACAATGACCATGACACACTATTTGTGTCAACGATGAACACCCCATCTTATAGGGTAAAAAGACTGCAGTTTATTCTAAATGAAGTTACACACAAACAAACTCACAGTGTTTTGGTGAAACCTATGAAGAAATCTCTTCCTAGAATAGCAGCTGGTTCTGAAAAGTCGCAGGAAAAGACACAGTCAAGCCTCGGACAGAAGCGGATGACACAATCGACAGAGGTTTTGCCTGTCGGCTGCTGCCGTGTGCATCATCAACCGCAAACCACAGAGCACCTATTCGTTTGTTTTTTTTTCTCAAGCTTTCCGATTCCAGTTTCTTGTAAAAGCACCCCGTATTCTGATGCAAGTGTTACACATGATGCTATGCGGATCGTGCACACAACAGACCTTGGTCATGACAAATGTGTGTATAGCTACATACACAAGCCTTAACAAAAGATAAACCACCACCCATAAGGTGGTGTAAGTATCAGACAAAGAACACTAACTAAATTGCAATCAAATATGGGATGCTGAGAATAATGCTGAGCATGTTAAAGGTTTAACTGAATATTGGTCTTCTAATGGTATAGTTTTTAAAAATTCCATGTTCACTGAATAACACACACACGCACACACACGTAAAAGATAAAGCAAATTTTAGTGACCTATAAATTTATAACGATAAATCACAATTGGTTAAATCACAGTGATGCCCCTGAAAAGGGGCTGTCAGCCAGCAGTTAAAAAAAATTGTCAATTTGACAACTTGATGGTGTTTTGTTCATCATCGGACAGCTTTAATTCCTTTATTTTTCCAAATGTTTGAAGTACTTGGTGTTGGGGGCCATTTCCATATTTTAACCAGAAATTAGATTAAAGTAATGTCCTATAATAGGAGAAATTTTCTCTGTTTTTTCTCTGTAAATTATATGGATACATTTTCCTTCATGCCTATTTATATGATGGTCTTAAACCTTGGTCTTACTATGATTTATATGATGGTCTTAAACCTCCGATAATTCTGAAAAAAGAGTAACGGAGCTCTGGTAAAAGTTAGCCCGGAGCTCCTTCATGCAAGAAATAAACATTACAAACATTATAAACATTACAAATTACAAAAAAGCATTTCTCTGAATAAGAATATGTTTTCCATACTGTCTGGATGGAATTTTGAGTCAAAATCGTCCAGGAATTGATTTTGTTTTCCTGAAACACGTCTGTAGCCACCAGGTGGGCTGTCTGTGCCTCAGTCCCCTCTGTTCCTGCTGTTCAGCTTCTTTGTCTTCTAATACGACTTTGCTTACCTGGGGGTCACAGAACTGAGGCAGCATCAGCCGCAGCACTTAACTCGATGCATGAAAATGTGAATCCAAACTCTGCGGCATGAAGTCACATTCACACCATCCCAGTTCCTAAGTAGTTTACGGTCCAAACTCAGCACAGCATTATCATGCATTCGCAGGAGGCTCCGGTATCACTTAATTTAAGCCTTATCCTGATCTGGCGGCTGCGCCTTGTAAAGATGAGCATGCATGAAATGAAAAGGTTATATTCCTCATTAACTTCAATTGCCACGTGCTCTTCTTTTAAACAAAGATGAAATGATTCCCACCATATCAGCCACATTGATGTCATGTTGTACATGTGTGTGAAAATGGTGTGCCTAACACATAAATTTAAGCCCCCAAATCATTGAAAACCTATAATGCAACTGTGTAGACTGTGTCTCCAACACCTATGTTGCACATACACACACAAAACACAAACTCCTTCTCTCATGCTCTGAATGAGGTCATGGCAGCTGGCAGCCAGCTCAGCTCACTCCCCAGCATGAGAGGGTTCAGTGCTCGGACACACAGACAGCTGCCGCTATGCGTGTGTCATCACGGCTGGCAGATGAGTTTGGGGTGGTCGCTGCATGGAAGGTTCTAGTATCATCGCTGCCAACCGTCAGCCAAAGAAAACACAGTTTAACACTGTAGAAACTCTCGCACTGTCCCAGTGTGCGTCACAGTTTGGCGTAGCATGTGGGTGACAATCTGGCATTAAGGGCCGCCATCAAGGAGGCACTTGACCTCTGACCCTGTCTCGTCACGGTCCCGTTGCATGGTAACCCCCCCCCACACACACACGCAAGGCTGGTGAGCGGGCACAGCGTCTGCTACTTAGGATAGAGACAACATGTTTCTACCATCTGTTGTTTACTTTCTCTCCCACCCTTCATCTTATTCCACCGAGCTCTTCTTCTGCAGCCAACTCATTTAGGACCGAGTGTACTTGTCTTGTCCAACTCCATCAATCAAGTCAACTGCGTCTGACAGATACTGAGCAGATAGGATAACGGGGCGCTGCGAACAAGCAAAAAAAAAAAAACAAAACAAAAAAACACCTAACAATTAAAAAGGAGTTGTGTTTGTATGTTGTGTTTTTTCAAGTCTTTTCAGGGGTTTAATTGACTCATTTAGAAGATTGAGAAACTGGGGGTGAGGCGGTGGTGATGATCATTAAATAAGCGAATGGCGGCAAAAAAGGAAAATGTACCTCTGATTAGAGAGAGCAAGTAGTGCAATCGAGGAACCTGCTATCAGAATTTACATTCAAGCAAAAGTAAGATTGTATTGACAAATAAACTCTGAGAGATGGAACCATAGGAGGGAAGCAGTGTGTGAGAGATTTATCAATCTGCAAGCTGAGTGGGTAAGTGCATTATATTGCAGACGAGGTGTGTGTGTGTGTGTGTGTGTGTGTGTGTGTGTGTGTGTGTGTGTGTGTGTGTGTGTGTGTGTGTGTGTGTGTGTTTAATGAGATATTGCTAAGCAAGTTTTGACAAGGCAGATAGGCTCCGAGGCTCTGAAGACACACACACACACACACACACACACACACACACACACACACACACACACACACAAACTATGAGGTATTTAATGCTTGCCCGTCAATTTGAAGCACCTCACTCACACCTGCTTAACATGAAGCTTCTACAAAACCAAATCTCAGCTTAACAAAACAACGGGCGGAGGAGTTAAAATCAGCTGATTCAGCAGTCTGTGGGTAAAACCTAAAGTGGTACTTTACTGAACAGCAGCTGGGCAGATCATACCAGTGTCGGGCTTATTTATGTTGATCGGCTGTTACATTTGCTGAGGTAACCATGACGCTGAGAATGCACAGAAAGGACTCGTATGAATGAAAGATGCAATCTTGCCGTTAGCAGTAACACACAGGTATAATTCATTCTTAACTACAGGTCAAGATGAATTTAGCTGCCATCAAGTGCCGAAAAACATTTTTTAATGTCAAGATAAAATGTTACGAGATGCTCGAAAGACAAAACTCAATTCAGCCAAGGCCGTTTCCCATGACTTGACCCTGAGGCCACAGACATGTCGAAAGACAGCAAACAACATTTACTGTTTGAGAACGAGCCAAGGCTGAAATAATCCTGACCTAAGATCGGTGTGGTAGAGGGCTGATTATGGATTTGTCTGCCAAAGACACATATTTTGCCAACAAGTTTTGCTTTGTGTGCAGACATGTCATACCTTTGTCGCCCCCCCCCATACATATAGGATTTTGAACAACCCCTGAAATCATTTACTCATTAATCTTTTACTGTCCTGCTTAATTACCTCAGCTTTCCCCAATTCCTATGATTTCTGAAAAATGAATCACAAAGAGGTCACTTCTTTCCCTTTCCACGCCCGGGGACATATTTCGGTATGAGACCGAGTAAAAACATAACTAACACGCAAGCATAAAACGCCCGCCAACACAAACGCACACTGAGACGCATTTATATTATTTCTCTTCGTAGCAACAGCTGTACCCGCTAAATCAAACAAACTGCCATCCTCTCTACATAGCTGACATTCATTCCTACTGAGGGAATCCCTGGGTAGTCGAGGATGCCAGAGCGAGACATAAACTCAACAGTCTGTATTTTGACATCCTGTTCGGAGCCAGACACACTCCAGACTGGGACACTTAACTTATCTTGAAGCTGACCAGAAGACTTGGTCTACTCATGAAGGCCTCTGTGGACTTATTAGGGCAGTTACTGAAGAAGTTATCACCACTTGGCGCTCCATTTGAATGTCATGGACAGAATGTACATTGATGCATTTCAAGAAGTGCGAAGCCAGTGAATTTTTGATGCATCTGCTTCATTTATTTCAATTTCCCCTCTATTTTTCTCCGTATTTACCAAATCAGTCAAAGTTTTTGTGCTGGACAGCTCGGCCTTCTCTTGGTCTGGGCCGCAACTGACTAATCATGCCAGTTAAACGGTCACGATGTGCCAGCTCTCTCGGAAAAGTTGCCTCAAGCCAACAAAGTTAAGGAAAGAAAAAGCATTTTGTTTCCTCCCATGTTGCATTAAACCTTTTATAATGGTAATTATCTAAATGTGCATTCATATAGATTTATGCAAATCAATTTCTGCCTTGCAGTCCGTTTCCCCCCGGGGCATCAGCCTCTTCGATTTTCACCAACTTTCCATCCTCTTCCACTCCGCTCGTTTGTTCCTTTTTCTTCCAGGGCACTGCTCTTATCCGCTTGCCCCCCCACCTCCACCCACCAGGGCTGTCTGTCTCTCCGTCCGTGTGTCTTTGAGTTCCCACAAATCAATGGGGACAAGCAAAGCTACACCTTCTCAGTTGGTACCGATTATCTGCAACCTACCAGCGAATGCCCAGGCGGCAATCAATGCAGGCTCCGAGTGCAGGCACATGCTAACAAGAATATTCTCGGGAAGCTGTGCTCACAGTCAGACAACACATCTATAAGATGAAAACATTAAGAGTACATTGAGGCGTAGATAAGCCTTATGCAGAAAAAGCTATTTCAAACACTTTCTTCCTTCTGTCTTGGTCCCTAATCTTTACAGAGCGGTCTCCCTAATGAATCCCACTCCCTCTCCCACGTCCACCTCCTCTCCTCCCTCAAATCGGCTCAGCTCCTGAAAGGGAAACTCCATGCACATCTAGAAACTGAAACTACGCGGTTGCTGTCCGAGTGGGATATCACATACTCAGGTATCGACACGTAGACAGGACAGCTGCCTCCTCCCGAGCTTCAGTGATAGACCATTAGAGTTGCAGTGATTGATCACCGCTTTACAGACACCTATGAGATCTAGTCATCTCTAACTCCTTCCCAAGCTCAAAGACACACACACACACAAACACATACACACACAGCTGGAGGTCCAATCTATTGGGCGGCAGATACTGGTGGGAGATTCATAACCTCGGCAATAATGAAACTGAATCAAAGCCTGTCTGGACATGACACACTACCAGCTTGCTTTGTCAACATCTGACCTGCTTGCAAAAGTATGTTGGTAAATGTCACACCCAGATAACTCCAGGATGATGAAATGTTTTCAAAATTAGCATTTAGCCAGCTAAATTGTTATTCCTGAATGTCGACTGACTTTTAAAAAGCAGCATAAAATCATTTGGAAAAAAAATAGACCAATTATCTCTCTGTCTACTGAAAGTGCAAACAGGCAGCTTTGCCAACAAGACAGCCATTCCAGCCAATGAACTGAGACTTTTATATATTGCAGGCTTGTTGGATTTGTCGCCTATCTTTCCTCGAACCAGACCTGGGAGTTTACCCATACATATGGGTATATGCCTATATCAAACATATTTTTCTAGCTTAACATCACCAGGCCAACTCACCACAGCAAATGAGGGTTTGGTCTCCCTTGGCTGATATCAGATTCAGACCTGACACAGACGAAAAAAATGGCCAGACCAACAATCGACAGATGACACAGCACCCAGAGGCGGCTCATGTTAAGGAACAACCGC
Source organism: Fistularia tabacaria (assembly GCA_901007705.1). NCBI lineage: Eukaryota > Metazoa > Chordata > Actinopteri > Syngnathiformes > Fistulariidae > Fistularia > Fistularia tabacaria. Next base: position 29,950 of record CAAKHD010008549.1, on the reverse strand, counting down.
AAAGACCATTAAGACTTTAAACTGACTTTTGAGTCTTGCAAGTTTAGCGGTCACATGGAATAAAGAAAAAAATAGGCTGGATGGACTCACACCTGAGGGGAATTGGTGTTGTCTTCCATTTCTTCCAGAAAAGGTCATCTAACTAACTCTCGCTATGAACTTTTTGGTGTTTTTTTTTTTTAAATCAAAGGGAGTTGGGGGTCATAAACTCAGACGTACCGGTCAAATAAATCAATCAATCAGTGAGTCAATAATATCTATAAATCACTGGTAGCATCAATCAATTTTTATAAATGTCACTGATTCTGTTACTGATTTTCCAATTCTTGAAATCATTCCATCTGAATCGTTTGTATTTTGATAATTGAGCTTTGGGCTGGCAATCAAACAGCAAGAAATTTGGAAAGAACATTTTAGCTTGACATTTCAACAGACAATTAATTAGTTGAATGATAATTAGGAGATGATGGAAGCGATTGCAGCTCAAGTCCTATGACGCGCAAACACACGCACGCACATTTGCACACACGCACAATGACTGAAGCATCAGTCTCTCTCAACATGGTGTTCTTCTAATTTGCTCTGTTTAGAGTGGAACATACAGTGCTGCATGAGCACATTTGACAAGGAAGAGTACGGCCACACATGGCCTCATGCATGGCTGCACCCGTGGCCAAGCGGAACACACGCGCACACATGGACGCTCACAGAAAATAATGCTGAAAATCCTCAACTCCTTTCTGTAAATTACAGTTTCAAAAGGTTGAAAACGGGATGATGGAAAGGAAGGATTTGATAACAGTGTCCGAAAAGAGCTATCATTTCAGCAGCCGCTGATCGGCTGCAGGAGCCGCTGAGGAAGAAGAAAGAAAGCCAAAAAGAGAATAGAAACAATGAAAGGGAATGAGACGTAGGGGTGGGGGGCAAAGAGGTCAGCAGCTGACAAAACAAAGGGATAAAGTCAGAAAGGAGAGTTGCTATCTCTGCGTCCCAGGAAGGACCACACAAACGCATCCCCGCCACAACCACCCCCTCCACCAATCTGCCCGTCCACAGACTAAACACAACTCTCTGAGGAAAAGCTACTGCAGGCAGAGCAAAGCAGGCTGTCAGATTAGGTGTGTTTGTAACATATAGACAAACAATGTTTAAAAATAGAAAGCAGGATCTATCCTATTATTGTGTGTGAGCGGGGAAATCCTGGAGTGGCTTATCCAGAGCCCTCAAACAAAAGCAGGCACACACATTTGCACACAGACACACAGACAGACACACACGGGGGTATCCCAGCTGGCCAGCTGGGGCCTTGAGGCCATTAGCAGAATTAAAGGAGACAGAAGAAGACAGCAGTAAAGAGGGGACAGAGAGAGAGAGAGAGAGAGAGAGAGAGCGAGGGGGGCAAAAGAAGAGGTATAGTATCATCCGCCGAAGACAGAATAGTTATCATGGAAAATGTTTACAGCACCGGCAGTGGGTGGATTTTCTGTCATTTAAATACAATTATGAGCTAATAATAGCTACATCTACTTTTGCTATCAGATATTACTGTGTAAATCAGTAGCAAGCGTTACAGGATCTGACACAAACAAGGAAGACTGTTCAGAAATAGAAACAGTGGCTTTCCGCAAAAGAGCAACATATTTCAGCAGTTAAGACACTACACCTTGTGCCCGGCACGAGCGATCGAGCTGCTCCAATGACTCTTCTCGAGCCTCGCTGTGCGTTGCTCTTCAGCCCGAGTCCATGTTCAAAATCCAGACGGCAGCCAGAACACGACTAAAGTCCTCCACGCCAGCCTCCGGCAAGTGAATCTGAGCAGACAGGAGGAGGAAGGCCGGCAGCCGCTGAGTCTGACGGAGACGGAGTGAGAGAGACACCCTCTTTTCCTCCTCCTCCTCCTCTTCCTCCTGTGCTCCCGTGTTCCCTCCCTCTTTACCTCCCTAGAGCTTATGTGTCCTGAGGCTATCACTTCTGCCCCCCACTCCCCACCCCCACCCGCCTTCCCTGAACACACTCACACCCACTTTAAACAGTGTTTCTAAGGCAGCACTATCTTGACGTTCTCCACTGTCGACAGCGGCTCCATGCACTTTCCACTTTCAGCCGCACTCTCATTTCACTTCCACATTAGTATTTCGGAATGCGGAGTCAAGGGGGACAGAGAGAGAGAGAGAGTGAGAGAGAGAGAGACAGAGAAAGAGAGAGAGGGAAAGAAAAAGAGAAATAGAGAGATGAAGGGCTGAAAGTTGATCCCCTCTGATCTCATCAAGCAAAGTTACCAACAGCAACACGACCAGCAGGCAGCTGAGAGAGACACCCTTTCCACCCTGCCCTCCCTTTCCTGCCTCCCCCCTTCTTACGAAGAGCTCACACCAACCGAGCCACCCGCCACCCATTCTATTAGAGGCACACATCGCCACACATGTCTGCGTGCACGACTCCTTACACGTGCCGCGTGCCGCACACAAGCGGGAAATGTGGCTCTGGCTCAGCGTACAAAAATTAAACTAGTGTACAAAAAAGACAAAAGATAATTACGCACTAATAGCGGTGAATCTTAAATACATTTTGGACAATCTTTAAACAGGAAAATTATGGAAATGCTAATCTTTTTAAATGCCAGTTTCATGTTGCATGGAAAAGAAAATGTGGTCCTTTTGTATACTTTAGAAATCAGTACTAATCCATTAAATCAAGTCGTTCTGACCTGTCATCACCTTATGGTTACATCAACCCAAATCTTCTATAACTTAGTGGCAGCTCTGAAGGATGTGGTAACACAGTATTTTTCTTTTTTTTAACGAAGCTGTATCCATCATCCACAAGATGGGGAAGTTATGAAAGCACTTGAAAAAGCTCACGCACATCATCACAAGAAACCGGTGGGGTAAGGTCATGGAAGTGACCAAGAATTTACGCCTATTTTGCAGTTCTTGCTTCATTCTTGACATAAAAAAAAAACCTGAAAGAAATGAATCTGCGAAAATGTGCAAGATTGTAAATTATGATAAAAAATCAACATAAATACCTCAATAAATTACCCAAAAAATTTGAAAAAAGTTAAAATGATTGAAAAGCGACTGTTTTACTTAGCTGTAGCAAAAATGACGATTGAAATATAAGACACAACATATTATCTTTGAAAATGCTGTTTGTGTGAGTTTAATCATGGGTTTTAAAAGATTTAGCTAGTTTTTTGGGGTTATATGGGGTCGCGAGTCTCCAGTGCTCTTATTTTGGGGGACGGAACTAAAATGTTTTAGCACTCATCCTGCTCTAAGTACACTATGGTCTGTACATCCATGTTCCTCCAGACATAGAGTGGGAAGGAAAACCACAGTGTTTGCGGTCATGCAAGACTGATGCCTGGCTAGCTCATTTCCTGTGAGAACTTCCTTTCCCAAGAGTTTTTGCACCCACTGAAAAACGAAACATCCATGGCACCACCTCATTCCCTAGTTTAGATCACCACATCTCGTGTCTACAGACTTCCTTTTTTTAATTTTTGCTCATGGAGTTTGTTTTCTTCATGAAAGCTACTGTAAAAGTTGCATAAAAACGTACATTTATTACACACGTTCATATTGGATGAACCTTGGTCGACTGACGAAAACATTTCCACAGAAATTCTGAATGTTCCTGCTTCCCGGTGCAGATGTGGGTTTCATTTCCTCGCCGCACTCATTCCTATGCGATTTTGTTAGTCAGTGTTGGGGATTTTGTGTTGGAGGGTTCTCCAGACATCGCAAATGGGTCACACTACATTTGTCCTAATCCAGACTCACATTGTATTTGGTGTGATGTGAGTTAAGCTGTGAGAAGACGTCGTCCACATCCAAGCCCCGAAATTCCTTGTGGTTACGGCGATTGTTGTTGCCATGGCTACCTGAAATGTAACTACAAGTTATTCCGTATTTCTATAAACAGATATAAACATTTCAATTGTCCTTTGTTAAGGTTTTACATAAAGCTCTAGGAGGAGCAGTCTGCTGAAAAAAAAAGCTAACACATTAAAAAATGTATTGTTGTGTCCAATCGGATGTGTTCAAGCATGTTGGTTGTGAGTTGTTGGTTGGAAAAAAAAAAAAGCATTTTCTATGGCGGCGACCAAACAGAGCATGGTGTTCCGTATCCTGAGCTCTGAGTGTCGCAGTGACCACAGCATTATTCTCTGCATCTCCTACGTATAGCTTACATTCAGCATCTCATTTGGCAATTTTAAACTGTTCACAACCCTACTTTCCGGATTTTCGTTTATCAGAGCTGTTTCTTTAACAAAACCCGTGATAAACCAGGAAACTGTACAGGCCAGCCAGTCTGGGTCTTTTTTCTGACACACAAGTTATCAGAGTAAGGTAACCAAAAATTTACTCTGTTGTGGTGTGCAAGGTGTAAAAACGTATATTGTGTTAAACTTGTGTTATACTCGGCAGATATATATATATATATATATATATATATATATACTATAGATATATAGATAGATAGATAGATAGATAGATAGATAGATAGATAGATAGATAGATAGATAGATAGATAGATAGATAGATAGATAGATAGATAGCCAGATAGATAGATAGATAGATAGATAGATAGATAGATAGATATCTATCTTCAGCATTCTTAGTGTAGGTAGATCATTTTCAGATGGTCATTTGAAAAGAAACTCACAGAGCGAAAAGGTGTGGGCACCCCTGGAGCCAGCAAATAATAAGCGACTCTGAGCTATTTGCATATAAGTGTATGCGTGCATGTGTTTGCGTGTGTGTTGGATATTGATGCATGAGATAAATATGAATGAAACGGTTGGCACCAGCCAATCAACTTTGGTAAAGCTGAGAGCTCGAGGGCTACGAAAGACAAACTGTGGGATCTGTTTAAACACCTGCCACCTGCAACCCCCACCCCCAACCCGCCCCCAGCCGATCACCTGAGGCACACTCCTGGGTAAGATGTGTTACCTTTGGCCAACACACATTTTGAGACCGCAACCCCAGGCTGACTGGCTGTTATTCTAGACGCCAGCCCGATGTAGGTCAGCGGCACTGCATGTGAGCAGTTGCTGTGGGCTTAATGTAATACACACACGGCTGGCAAAGCAGGGTTTGAACTCAGTTTAAAAAAAATAATAAAAATCTGGCAAAGAATCTAAAGCCTTTTCCGACGAACATTGTGAGGCTGTGAGGCCACCAGGTTCAGAATGTACGGATTGGGGGAATATTGACGTTTCTTTTGTTTGCACGTGAAGGTTGAACTTTTCCAGGTATGAAACACATTCCCTGGTTTGCATCATTGTTTCCTAGTATCAAATACAGTTTCCATGTAGAACACAAAGCCACCTTGCCGATTCCACTGGATTAGAGGATTGTCCAGGTTTTCCTCTTGGCTCTGCTGAAAAGCAGCGATTAGAAAAATGTAATTGTAGCATCCGGCACTTAAGAATCGAGATCCTGTGCGGAATCCTCAAGAGCACAAACATTTCTTGATCAATCATTGGGTGCTGTGGAAGCAAATAAGTGTCTCTGACAGTTTGAACTGTGGCTCTTAACTACATCTATGTCCACTTCGCTCTATTCTGTTTGCTTTACATGATGTACCTTTCTTTCTTCCTCCACTGAGGAAGCTGACAGCACTTGAAATGGGTCGCGTCGAAACCACGGATCTAACGTTTGACCCGAGCAACCAATCATGAATGGACAGTGGCCACTTTTGATCGAATCTCGCCTCCCCCTGTCTATATGCAAATATATCTAGACATTATTTCCGTTTGCAGGGGCCAGATGCCTTATGCGGCAAAGCATCCCATGCCCCGGTCGTGTCTGCTGGATATCAATCTCGAGACCCTGAGGGCTTACTCGCATTCATATGCAAATGTGTGTTTGTAGAGATTAGCCGGATATTGAAAGGAGAGGAAGAAATTAAACAAAAAAAGAAAATAGGTGCATTTCATGGTTTGTTCCACTCACTTTGTATACTGTATGTCTGCTGGCTTTTCTAAACACTTGTTCTGCAATGGAGGCAACAAGCACATGAGAAAACATAAACACTTACAGAGAGACATTAGATGATGAAAGGATCTTTAAATGTGGTCCGGGACACTTTTGGGAGCATGTGGTCCAGACCATCTTCTCATGTGGTCTGAGGAATCAGATCTCAATGATATCCTGAAAGCAGTCTGGCTGCAATCCCACGGCCAAACATTAACGTCCGTCCGGTGATGCACGAGCCAACAAAAACAAAATTCCTACGCATTTATTCATCTATTCCAACTGTTTAATGAAGTGATTCAGGCTAAATGTGATGGTCCTTCAAAAGGGAAACCTCATTTCGGGCAGAAGGCTTTCAACAGAGGACACACCTTGAAGTACATCCCCCGCTCCCAGCTCCTGGACCCTACTGCAAATTGCCCTCTGATTTTCTGCCTCAAGGCACATTCACACTTAAGGGCCCCCATTGGGTCTCGGGACACATGTGTGTGTGTGAGTTAATCTGCAGGACAATGGGGGCCCTGTCATCACCACACACGGAGAATTAGGGCGGTGTGTATGTGTGCGCACGCGTGCACTGCCTTCTGCCAACACACGTGTCAAACACAAAAGCCAGCCAACTGTCCGCATGGCCCAGGGGAGAGGGACTGACGGAGAGGGGGGGAGAGATGGATGGACTGACGGATGGAGAGGGAACAGGGGAGCATAGAAGAAAGGAAGTAGGAGGGACGGCAGTCTGAAATCCGTGGCCTCGGGGTGAAGGGTGAGGTGGGGTAGAAAGAAGAGCAAAGGGAAATAGAAACAATAGAAGGTAGAATTACCCGGTGCAGATGGCAGAGAGAAAGAGCCATGATAGCTCAGGCCGCTTTGGACAAGGTAATAGTCAAGAGGGGTGACGAAGGTCACACGGGCAGATTATCGGCTGGACAAACAGCTTCTCAATCTCAAACGTTTACGGGCCTGCTGTCTGTGAAAATTTCCACTGTTTGCGATCACTCCTCAGTTGCTTGCCCCCAACTAAACTTCTTAAAAATTCAAAGGGGGAATATTGTTGTAGAAGGCATTTAATTCGTGTTTGCAAGGATACCAAGCACGGACTCGGTGGAGGTAGTCTGGCATAAAAGGCCCAGTAGCACCAGGTTTTTTTTACACCTGCTCTATATTTATAAAAGAACAAATAAGCTTTAACGTTTTAATGAGCTGAAAAACTGCTCTGAGGTAGATTTTGTTGAATTCAGACACAATAAGGCTGGGACTTTTGCTTGATCAAGCCTTTTCGCTAAAATAATTCAAACATTACCCCTCGGCATGCCATTGCCAGAGGACTAATTTGCCCTCCTTCCCCGCAGTCTCATAAAAAAACACTGGAACAACCGGCCTAACAGACACAGGGGAGCACGTCTTACCGCTTTGTAATTTTAGTCTGTGTAGAAATCCTCCGTCTGAGATGGCTTGCTCAGTAAATGTAGCTCCCTTATTTCAGATCTACACTCTCTCCTGCAGACTGACGCATCGCTCACTCTTGCTCTCCGTGTTGGCTGTTCCCTAAAACATCGAGGCCGTGAAATAATCCAGCGTCCTCCGAGGTGGCGGGCAGCTGATGTGTTTGATGCAAGCAATGTGTGCTGGACTTTCTTTCCTCTCTAAATAGATGGCACTACCTCCTTCCATAGCTTCTCCTAACAGAGTAACACCTCTTCCCAAACCAGTAATTTGATATCCTTAAACTAAATTAAGTGCAAATTGAAGCGGTGTGCAGTGTTTCCATGGCATCCAAATTGGGGAATCCTGTTCTCATGTCAGCTTGATTTAGCTACCTTAAATGGGTTATGGGCGTGATTGAATCCCATTTTGTGGGGGGGTTTTCGTCCAAAAAAGGATTAATATTTTTGTGCACATCCCGGTGAAATTTTACGAGTGAAGGAACCAAAACCTGAGAAGCAAAAAAAATACACCACCTATTCTATGAATCCACGGGGGGAATGTAACACGGCCAAAACGCTGAGTCGCAGATGGTTTGACATCTTCTGGATCAATCGGGTGATTAGTTTGAAATCGTGGCTGGGTTAAAATAAAGAGTAGCCACAGTACATACATACATACATACATACATACATACATACATACATACATACATACATACATACATACATACATACATACATACATACATACATACATACATACATACATACATACATACATACAAGTTTAAGGGATGTGCGCGTGTTCAGATTTTGTCCTTCTCTCTCTCTGTTCTACTTCTCTGATTTCTGTTGCTCCCTGGCGTGCATCATCATACAAATGCTAAGGGCAGCTGCTCAAACCTGCAAAAGATTGTCTGGCGGATTGGATCATTTGAATTGTCTGGAGCCACAATGGGCTCAGACCTGAAAAAACAAGGCAGGTGTGATAGCTTCCACAGTCGGAATCACACTCCGCTTCCTATTCAACCACACCCCTTCAGAAAAAGGAGCAGTGGCTGCATAATGCCCTCGCATCCGTGGGTTTTCTGAGGCTTTCTCTGCCTGCAAGGACAACCACGAGGAACAGAAATACGAGAACACCACTATTCACCTCCCATACTGCATGAGCACAAAAGAAAACCTCACACACTCCACTCCTTTCCCCTCTTGCACACACACCAACATCAATACAAATGCTGGCCCATCTGAGTACAGCAGGCAGGCATTAATTCAGCTCAAAGATGGTAAATGGAGGCAGCAGGAGGGAGAGACAAGGATCGGCCGCTTTCATTCCCCTCTCCCTCTCCCTCCCGCTCTCTCTCTCTTTCTCTTTCTCCTTCTCCCTATTAGAAACACAACCTTTCCACTCTCCGTGAGTCACATTTCACATCACACAAGCGATTTTCTCTCTTTTCGGGCTCTTCACATGCACCACGACAGATACTGCATCTGTCCAAGGCTCTTTGTGTACCAGTCAGTTCTCCTTGCTCCCAACATCCCGGCTTTTTCAGCCAAAATCATTATCAAAAGTGGACGTCTGTCAATGGACTCCGAGCTATGACATTTTCTGGTATGTGTGTGTAATTGGCAAATTACACCACAAGCACTATTTCCTTGTCACATGAAATTGGCATTTCAAAAAAAAAGAAAAACAGACAAAAGCACTGGTCTGACAATGTTATTGAATGACATCGGTTTGCTCAGATATTGGTTTCATCATATATGTTCATATTTGTCAAGTTTACAGTTACATTATTGACTTTCCTATGTTACATAGTTCATTATTTTTGATCTTAAATGAAATCCACTCTGATTCTGATATTCAAGTCTTACTGGTCAATTTGCATCTGGAGAAGCTGGTTATCCCATGTAGAAATTAGGCTTGACTATCAACACATTTAGTTTCATTTCATATCAGAGAGTATTTCTGTTCCTCATGCGTACCAGGATTGGTTTTGAAAGTCTGGTCCGGGTGGACCTATTATTCTTATCTAATTTATGTTTCTCTCATGCGCTCGTAGCTGCCTGATGGCCTCCTCCTCACCCACTCCCCCCTTCTCCGCCCTCCCTCCAGCTCCTTTCTGTTCACATCCCCTCTATTTCTGCCCATCCATCAACCCAGCACCTCCCTCGCTTCTCCTCCAACCATTTTTTTTCCCCCTCCTCGCGCCAGGCCCCGTCTTCCGTCCTCACCATCAGTCTCCTCCCTTTCTCCCGACAGCTGCTGGTCTGCGTCTGTCACTCCTGACCCCTCATTGCCACGCGCCAAGTCCCCCCTCTCAGTGTCCCACAGAGACTCTAAATCATGAAAACACATACAAGTGCACACACACAAAGACGACATAGGTTGCTGTTCCTCTGCCGCAGGGTTCAAAAAGCACCAGTTCTGCCTTAAGACAGTCGACCTCCCTCACATCGCTCTATCATTTGTCAGTTGCCTTAAAAGGGCAAACCTCTCAATTAACTGGACAACATGTGTAAGGAAGATCAACAGATTCAAGAAAAAAAGCTCTGAAGGGCTGTTTCGATCACAGCCTTGTGTTATTTCTCCACTACATATCAACATTCTTGGCCCTTGAAAAAAAAGTAATAAATAATTTTGATTGATCCTTTACTCCCAGAAGTGTTAAATCCCTCCATTTCTTCCAAGTGGTGCGAAATTGTCAAACACAATAACGATAATCATGTGGAAATAAACAAGCATTTCAGCACAGCCGCTACCAACTGAGCTGCGGAACATTTTAATCAACATGCTCATGTTGTCATTTGAAGAAAACAGATAACTCTGTCGTTGCCATATAAATTACTGGAGGCTTCAGAAAGTATTTCTTTGTACTTTGAACTTTGCATATTTAGATTTACATCTGAGATCCTGAAGATATTCAACTCACCAGCGACTCATCCCAGGGTTCAAGTCTACATCAACGTCATGTCTGGACTGCTTGTCGGATTCCGGTGCAAAGGTGAAAGGTCAGACCCCAAGGGATAAGATAAGATAAGATGATACTTTATTGATCCCCATAGGGGAAATTCGGGATAACCGCAGCCGCAGCCAAGTTACAGATAATGGCTTATCAGGAATAAGTCAATTCACACAATTTACATGTTTCGCAAAGATAGAGTGCCTTTCCCTTGTCTTTTTCCTAGTATTCTAAAACGGCGGCACAAAAGTTCATGGTTCTCCATTGTTCCTGCATACGGCATGCAAAGCAAGGCTTTAAACAAACCATGCCAAATATCATCACCCCCTAACACACACCTGCAGCATCTCACAGATCATACAATCTGAGAAGTTCACAGAAGAAGAGGTTCACATTAAAACTAGTGCTTAATAAGTTCAAGGGTTACCATTACCAGTATAAACATCTACAATGTAGGTGTATTTCCTTCAGTCTAAATTGGACAGCTTAAGTCCTTCAGTTTTATATTACATACCAGATACACAGAATGTACAAAAAGCGCAATGTTTTACTTAGTAGTATCCTTGATTTGGTCTTTCGGAGATAACTTTCAATAATCTCAAGCATATTACTTTTTAAGCGGTATTTTAGACTTTTGTTTTTTTGATTTAGAGGTTAGTTCTTGCATATTTTTATTTCATTTTGGTGTCATTTTTACCTAATTTTTTTTTTCAAGATCCAATAGAAAATATACAGCAAAAAAATGAATAAATGATTTTTGTCAGTCAGTGAGATTTGCATGCCTGTGAACTGAAAACGGTGTGCGGAAAGATCTGTTATTTAAAGAAAATCTGTCATCTGAGATTAAATTAGAATATATTTGACACAGGTTATGTTGACTTGTTACCCTGCCCTAATAAATAGCATCAATGCAGAGAAGCAAGCAACCCTTAAGTCTTTCAGCAGCCAAGTTGGTTCACACACACACACACACACACACACACACACACACACACACACACACACACACACACACACACACACACACACAGTGGCAGCAGCGACGCACACCGACCTTGTCCAGCACAAGGATGCAGCGGGGGCCGGCCGAGCAAAGCGGAGCAGATGACAGAGGGTTACAAGGAGAGGTGAAGAGTTCACAAAGGAGCTGGGTAACGCTGTGCATCAGCGCAGACAAACTCAGCACCAGCAGCAGTTTCTAAGCACCTTACGGCAGATCCATTTCTTCCAGACAGGCATGGGAGGGGGCACGCAAGGGGGCGGCACCTGGCTGCTCCAGTAATCTCCTTTACGTAGGGATTAGCAGCTCCCGGCAGGTGTCAGGCTCTCCGGATCTTGTTGTCCGTGTCTGCCCTGACTTTCCCCCGGCCCTCTCACTAACTGCTCCTCATTCACCACCCCATGCGTCCCACTGTTGCGTAATAAAGCCAAAATTTCAGACATGAGCCGGGCAAAATACATTAAAGCGATGATTAATCCATCGAGCAGAGCGGAGGGGATGATTGACAAGCCTAAGCCTCGGCTGCCAATATCACGGAGAAGGGGGTTGTTAATCAGAAACATGGCATATCTGAACTCTTAGTCCTTTCAGAACGAATACAGTGGTCCCTCCTCAATCGCGGGAGTCACATTCTTAAAATAACTCGCAAAAGGCGAAATCCGCAAAGTAGTCAGCTTTATTTTTTACAATGATTTTAAATGTTTTAAGCATGCAAAACCCCTCTCTAAGAACCCCTCTTCTTAGACAAGCATTAACATTTTCTCACATTTCTCTGTCAAACCTACACAGAAAAATAAGTACAGTATTGTAGAATGAAACCAAAGACCATATCTGTTTTCAGGCCCAAACATTTGTTTGAGAACTAAAAATATAAATGTTTTCCGAAATTAAAAACTTGTTCAGGCTTATATGCCCCTTCCTCGATGATCCCTTTGAATTCGTTGTTCACGTTTGCCTCTGCTCCAGCGGTACCAGCGGACGTAGTCTCTCCATGCAGAGAAACACTTTTAAGTCCACAGCGTTTCTGTAATTTCTCAAACCAGCCCTTGCTGGAATTAAATGGGCTTGGTTCTGCGTGAAAAGCACTTGTCGATTGCCTGGGCTCGGCATCATCCTGTTCTTCGATGTCATGGACGTCATCGCTGTCAGCAAAAGTTTCATAAAGCTTTTTAGCTTTTGTGTGGATGATGTTGGTGTTGCGCGTAACGTTCTTTTTCCTGGAGTCACTGATCCACAAAGCTAAAGCAGACTCCATCCTTAAAATGGTCTTGTTGTGGACAGTTACAACCCTTTTTGCATCCTTGTTAAAACTTATTGCTGCTGTCATCCTTACGTTATTTTCCTCCTTCTTTATGTAACGAACTGTAGATTCATTTATTCTGTAATGGCGCCCAACAGTCGCGTAACTTTAACGCTCCTTTAGCATGTCCAGAGGTCCAACTTTTTGTGCGATGGTTAGCATCTTTCTCTGCACTTTAGATGCGACCGCAGGTGCCTTTGTCGGTGCAGAACGCTTCATCGACATTGTGGGTTTTGTTGGGGAGGAAACTTGCAAACATACAGCACTTCAGGCAGACTGCCAGCGATCGAAGATATATGTAAATTTGGCAAGCTGAACGCATTCTGTACTGTACAAAAGACATGGTACGGAGGGGATTGATTGACAATGGCTTAAAGTCCCTTAGCCAATCAGGATGCAGTTAACAATGCGCTGTTAAAAAAAAAAAGCATGCAAAAAAGCAATAAAAAACATCTGCGAAACTGCACGGAAGATGAACCGCGTTATAGTGAGGGACAAATGTATAAAAACACACAGACTCTCGAATGTCATCTAATATACAACCCTGGCCGCTCAAAAAAGAGGGGGGACCTTGGATGTATGCCTGAGCTCGAAAACTATTGAAACAGAATGACCAGTAATCAGACGGTGACAGTTTCCTATTATATGAAATAGGAGTTATTAATTGAGAGCCAGTGAAACTTTCTAATACTATTCTGGTAAACACATGTCTGAGCACAGAGTCAGATATAAAGTCGGATATAAACAAGTCGGATATAAACTGTAAAAGTCCATGATAAAAAAATAATGATTCAAAATTGTTAGATATTTGCATCAACGGCTCCTTCATTTGCCAAGTTGTTTAATATGGAATTAATGGGAACCAAAAAAAGGACAAGGGGGCCTCAGATTCAGCGGAGCCAGGAAAAACATTAACGAGTGTCAAGTGAAATATTTCAGTTTTTGCGTTCGCAAATCGAGGAGTCTCCCGCTTTAATGAGCCTTTTCAGACAAGGGCTGAGTAAAACTAAGGGGCAAGAAAGTACTGCGAAGATTCGAGCTCCTCAGCTGAGGGGAAAGGTCGAAACTCCTGCTGAAAATAAAAGATCCCAGCTCCTTATATATCAACCCCACTGAAAGCATGATCTAATGTTGCCATGACAACTAAAGAAATACCGGGGAAGCGCACACACGCACACACACACACATACACATACACATACACACACACACACACACACACACACACACACACACACACACACACACACACACACACACACGGAGTCGACAGATTTTAGTAGGATGTAGGCCTACACAGAGGATGTCTCCACTGTAAGCGTGAGAAGAAGGGCGGGGGGAGGGGGGTTCACAGAGAGCCAAATATAGAAACAGAATAATGAGCTTCATCTTATCCATCGTTTCTATATCTCCTCTGCTTTCCTCATCGCTCCGTCTGCCTGTCATTTCTCCTATGCTCCTTTTCCCCCCTGACAGGACCGCATATTTCCCAAGAGCCACCCTCCCCATATAAAAGATATATATTACGCTGGGACTTTTCGATTATGTGACAGTAGCGGAAAAATAAATAAATAAAAAGGAAATATAGGGATGCGGACAATTTCCACGTCTTGGCCACGAAATGCTCATGTCTGCCAACTCACCAAAGTTCGAATGCCGCCAGGAACATTACTCAGAAGCACAATAAGGTTTATTTGACCCTCAGACAATACGGAAACATCATTCGCGGGAGCAAAGCAGCGAAGGTCGGGGTATTCGTAACATCGAGACATATATTGAAAAAGCATAAAAATGAACAGTGTTGGGGGAAACTGCTGATTCAGCCATTTTGCACCGTCGTGAGGATCAGGCGATGAGGAAAAATCTATGCATCGTAATATTTAAAAAGGGTTTAGGAATTATGGTATTTAATTAAATAGTAATTATGCCATTTTATCAATTTGTAGTGGGAAAAGATGCATTCGGAGTCAGCAAAGGCTGAAAATCACCCTCCGGTGACGGCGTCGCCATTTATCATATATTTGTAGATATCTTTAATAACTAAGTAAATCATGTGCTGTGTTCTAGTCAGAATATTCAAGATAAAATCCACCAAAATCAGCATTAAAGTGATTAAAAAGATTGACCCAAATTTTTACCATATTAAAAAAACACCATTACACACATATATGGATATTTATCGGACACTGATTTGCAATTTCTTGTTGACAGGTAAGTTATAAATACACAGGTCTTTCTCTCCTTCTGTTCTTTCTTTCCCTCAGTTACATTCCAGCTGAAATGCTCTGACACACACATACACACACACACACACACACACACACACACACACACACACACACATACACATACACATACACATACACATACACATACACATACACATACACATACACACACACACAAATCTGTGAAATGTCCTTTCATTTCCCTGCCACCTGTGCCTTTGATTTATTCAAAGCATTGGCTCACATCTCTTAAAAACAAAGATTAACCAACCCTTCAGCAAACAGATGTTTTAATATATATATTTAATGTTTCTCAGGTGGTGAATCGGTGAAGTTAAGCGTGTCGCTGACCTGCCAGCAACCTCAGCTGCCGTTGTAAGCTGAAAAATTACGCTATTCGTTTCCCTCACATTTGCACATACCTACACATCCTGCAGCATATGACCTAGATTGTGGCAAAATAAAACAAAAAAATAATAATAATTCAATGAATAAGTCATAAAGCAATGACAGAACAACTCGGTTGCGTGAACCCCGTAGCCTTTTTATCTCCCGCCTTGGCTTTTTGGTCTCTTCCTCTCTCTCTCTCTATCTCTCTCACGTACATACAAACATTTTCATATTCATTCACCCACATCTGCTTCACTGAGAGCTCATCTCTTATAATCCCTCAGCCATGGCATTGGGTTTTTTCCTCATCTGACTCTTTTTCTCTCTCTCTCACACCCTTACAAACACTACAGAATCATTTTCATGAAGCTAAAAGTCGAAACTTCTCCATAGCTTCACGGCTTGCTTCAAATGTCACCGTGGTCGATCATCTGCAACAGGAGGTCGATGATGATGAGATGTTGCCAGACATTCTTGCCATACATTGACAGGGAAAAACAAAAAAAGCTCCCCTGTATACGATAAAAGAGGAAGGCGTCCACTATCGGTGCAGCTCCAGTGTAAAATTCAAGACCGGAAAATTGTACACGAATTAATTCCCCAGGCGAACAAGTGGAAAGAGGTGAGAGTCTATGCTTTTCAGAAACAGACAGAAGGAAGAGGTGGCGGGGTAAAGGGCCGCTTTCAAAACTGCTGCTATCAACGCGGTTCAGAAAACGGTCTAGTCCAATTGGGGGAAAAAAAAAAAAAAAAAAAAAATCAATGGAACATTCCCTTGAGCTAAAATTGCTTTAGCGACTCTCCTATGCCGTACACGTCATGATACTGAGTGGGGTCGGGCATTGAGTATTCAATTTTTCAAGCACCCAAAGCAGACATGGCTTTCCATTTTGAACTGTAACGCCACGCTGAATAATTCAATTTGTCAGAAAACGATCCGGGGGTGTTTTAAAAAGCACTGGGGTTACAGCCACAACAATTAATCTTGTCTTAACAGTGCTCGACATATCCACCAAAACTCATTTTGAAATGGTAAATGGTGTCACAAACAAAGCAAAAAAAAAAAAAAAGCAAAAAAAAAGCCGCTGCATCCCATTTGAAATAACAAAGAATGTCTAAAGATAAATGACTCATGGAGATCAGGACACATAAAAGGGCTCTGAAAGACAAGAAAGCCGCAGCGGTACAATGCTGTATGGTGGTTTACACATATCCTCCTTTACCTGATGCACCGATAAATAAACATTAAGATATAAATAAATACAACAATTCCTTTCGCCTTACACGGACCTTCAGCAAAAATATGCCTCTGCTTCTGCCGAATGGCATCACGGGCTGATCAGAGCAGGGAATATCTGCTAACTAATTCCATTTCTGTGACACACACACACACACACACACACACACACAAACACACACACACGCGCACACACACACACACACACACTCAGCTACGCTCCTCTCAGACTAATGGCACATCCCATCAAATTGTGGTCTTTCATAAGTGGCGCTGACACACTTGTTTGTGTGTCTTTGAGTGTCGACCATGTGTTCATAATCATACCCGTGTGTTTAACTGCCTGTGCGGCAGCAGCATGCCTTCGCAGCGTGCGGTAGAGGTCTGGTTTCCGCTCACGAGGCTATGAAGAGGCCCGATGAAAGCTTACACATGGTCACGGCCAGACGGGTTTGATCTCCTGTCGTGGCCGCAGCTTCTAGCGGGACAAACTTGCTTCCTAGTTTTGTCACTGATGAATATCTGACACAGTTAGTGATGTTATCCGGACAGGAAGCAGGTCTTTCATTTGTTCATGCTGTCTGGAGCAAAGGGATATTTCAAATAAAAGCACGACTGAGCCTACGTGCTAGTGTCACATGTTCTCCATTATCTCCTGCAGCTTAGTGCAATGGGGTCGCGTGAACTGATATCAGCTCCAATTTACTTAGTTGCCTTACAATTGATAAAACGGGATGACAATTGCAAATGACAAGAGAAGATTATCTTTCGCACCTCATCATTTTTTTTGTGTTGGAAAGCCGCGTGGTTACCGGGGTGCATGTGTGGTTTGTTTTTTGAATAAAGTTTAAACGACGTCGGGTTGGAGTATTTCGACATTTCAGGGGAAGATCAACATTTCAATTTCAATGAAAACTGAGTCAGTAACTTCAGGAATAATGTAAAGTTCACTCATTCACTCCTTCTTGGTTTTCAGTAAACAGCTTTCGAAATGATCAGCATAAAGACTTCTGTGTTTCAATTTCACAAAAGATATAATATGATATATATGAATGAATTTGGTTAATGTTTAAACTGTCAAGAAGACGGTCTAGAAGATTTTAGTGAGAAAAAAAATAGAAAAGAAAATCCCTGTTTTTCAAACTCCATTGCCCTCTATGCAAAATGCTCAGCGTTATAGCCCCGTCTCCTTACAGTACAGCAGAGTGCTCAGACTGATAACTTGGTAGAGGGGGTGCTACTGGGAGCTCACATTTCTAACCTGCTGTAAAGGTACGACAGTGTCAAACAAGACATAACATGTGAACATCACTGTTACGGTTGCGACATTAACAGCCTTTAAGTAAAATGCAAAATACAATAATATTCCAGATGCTGGGTGCACATTTCGTTTCTAACTAAATGGATGTTGATCTTCTCGGACGCACGGCAACTTTGCGTCGGTTCTAGCCCTGGACAACAGAATGGCTCAGTTTTTTTTTTTCTCACAACTTCAACATCATTCCACGAAAGCAGACAGTGAGACAGCTGGAGGCCCGGCTTCCTACGCGGTGATGTAAAGTTTGGTCTCCAAACCACATGTTTCAGACAATCAAAAGGGCAGTGATTTCTGTAGGAGAATATGACTTCCTTTGGCTTGGAGTCTGGGCTTTATGACTTAACAGATGTTTCACATGAAAGAATGTAGAAAACACACTTTAGGGCAAAGGAAACCCGCAAAAACCAGATCTGCCTCTGAAAGAACTGGTTTTGATGGAAAAAAAAAAAACTCAGCTTAGCCTAAAAGCTGATTTGGCTTCAGTCGGGGGTCGTTTTTATTTTTTATGTGGCCTGTTTCATGAGTGAGACTTTCATTACAATAATGGCTCCACTACATTTTCAGTGAGATTTGTAATTCACAAACTATTGTTATATCACAAAAAATAAAATAAAGTAATGGAGAAGTGAGTATAGTCGTGTATAGTGAGTATAGTCTGGCTTTTATTCTTGTTTGAAGAGCCTGCAGTTCACTTGTCGGACTGGAAACTGCACATGTGATATTCTAAGAAAGTTCATGAAAACAAAATAAACAGTCAAAAAAGCCCACACACATTATCCATCCAGGGGAGTTTACAGATGCTATCCACGATTAAACGTAGTCATCATTTATGCATCTACAAAAGAAAGACTGCGCTCAAGTACACACGCATACACCTTGTTCATTAAAAAGTTAACCTGTCTTGTTAGCAAGTTATTTGATTGTACGATGTTCACTGCTGGGGTTTGTTTTGAACATATTAGAACATTTTGGAAGTTGCTAACACAACATATGTTGGATTAGCTGTAATTGGTCACCCTTTGGAACATTCACGGTATATTATCTCAGGCCGGCCGATTACATCACCTGTTCTCATCTCACTATAAGAAATGCTAATGGGAAGAACACGCGCCATCTGAATTTGAAAAGTATACACACCTACCTGTGGTTATGAATCATTCATTATCACATTGCTAGTTTCTATTCTGGGACTTTTACATGAGTTTTGTGATGTTAAAATCCACTGCCAGGAGGGCGCTTTGCACCTTCGCACAGACAGCTTCATTTGCAGGCGCTGAGTTTTTATTCCCCCCTCGCTGCTCTTATCTTCCTCGTGTGCTTTTTGGGTCTCTAAGCTTTTCTCCCACATTTCCTCACTTGTCTCTTCTCATTAGTCACCTCCATCCCGCTGCCTTCTTTCCTGTCTCGAATGACGCATTACGTTACAACACCCTTTTTTTTTTTAACAACACACCTGCCTCTTCTTCCTCTTCCTTTCCCAGTCATCTTAGCCTCCTGCATCCCCGTCGCTTCCGCAGTTCTTCCTCTTGTCACAGAGTCGTGAGTCACACTTGTGTTTATCTCTGTCATCATTTTGCATGACGTGACAGTACAAAATAGCCCCCCCAACTCTGGGATTCAAGAGTATACACACACACACTTGACTTGTCAGCCAAGCTCTTGTCCATCATTAGCTCAGTATTAAACAATAGGGAGCAGAGGACCAGCTGCAAACCACAACCAGCTGCGTTATTATTATAATTCTCCCTGCTGTGCGTGTGTGTGTGTTTGTGTGTGTGTGTATGTGCACATGGAAGACATGCACATGACTTACTTTCTGTGACTGATTTTTTTCTTCCATACAAATTTTATCCTAATTACAAGCTTTTGATAATCTCGATCCTTTTAAGAGTGAGTGGGTGGGTGTTTTGAGGTGGGGGGGGTCGCATGTAAGTCTATTTCCATAATTAGGGTGGGCCAGCAACACATGGGCCTCCCCTGGCACTTCCCCTCCAAGATCTAAATATTCATGAGACTGTAAACGCTTCCATGAACTCTGTAATTATGGCCAGAAAATAGACAGGAAGGCAAAGCGCGAAAAAAAAGAAAGAAGTGGGAGGCCGAGAAAAAAAAAAAAAGCCCACACATTTTTATTTATTTATTTATTTGTTTGTTTATTTTAAACACAGGCTGTCCCAGATGCACCGGTAGATAACATCAACAGTATCTGCAGTTTTATGATACAGGCCAGACACCACTCGCCATACTAAATGACCTGCTGACATTGATACAACATGGCCCCAGGATGTAACTGTCTAAAGTGGACTGATTCTCGGTTTGAGTAGATTTGAATGTTTTGTTGCTTCGGGGAGCGGATAAAAACTTTTTTCCCAGAAATTGTCAACTAAACTAGCAATACGTAAAATGCCATCATATCTAAAGAAAATTTCGGATCTGGATCCAAAAGTAGTTGACATCCTGAGACTTCTGTTGACCTTCAATTCAGAATCTAAACTCATTCATTATCTGCATTTCTTATCCTGCACTCAGGGTCACAGGATTCTATCCCAGGTGTTTTTTGGGGCGGGAGACGGGCTTCACCCTGGACCGGTCGCCAGGTGATCATATGGACCGCATATGGACACATTCAACCGTTCACTCATTTACACAGCTCGGCAATTTAGAGTCTCCACTGAGTTTGCATGGGAGAACATGCAAACTCCACAAAGAAAGGGACCTTCTTTCTGGGAGGCCTCAGTGATAGCCACAGCGCCATCCAGCATCTTAACCTCCGATACATTAAGTTTGCATGACTCATCGTCAAAGTGCAATTTGAGCCGTAAGTGCCTGCACCTATTCCACATAGCCACAGGCGGAAGAAGATGATATCCGTGGCGGGGGAACCTCAGAATGTATCACAAAATGATGGCCATGCATTTTACAAATAATAAACTAAAAGTTGGAGAGTCTCTTTCCTTGTTAATACATTTGAAATTACAGTGACTGGGATCATTTTCACCTCGACACAAACTCTAACAGTAAAACGAATGTCCTGCTGGACTCATTCCGTTCCCTTTACAGCCTGAGGAAAGTCAATATCGAGTCTATTATTAGTGTGAATATGATGTGTGGAAGCCGAGCCTTAGAGTGCAGTCTGGTCTATTTTTGTACTTATCAGTAAAAGGATGGAGAAAGGATTCCTCTGGCAAAAACGCTCAGCGTGATATGTGAGAGCTCTTAGAGAGTCACGGATGGGAAATTACGATTCATTCAGCGAGACGCGCCCACCCCTCCTTTCCGATTGCATTCCGTCACATTATGCTCAAAATTTTGAAAAATGAAGGGCGTGTACGTTTTCGTTTTTTTCTTTTCCAATCTTCCCCATCTTTCAAAGTTATTTCCGATTTTAATGCCGTCATCACCTTCGTGTAGGTCGGCTGTTACCCATCTGACCTCACAGCAGGTGGAGCGGACTGTGTGGAGAAGACTAAATTTGCTGGGGCCAGGAGTGAGAGAGTGAATGGTTGTATGTCTCTGAAAGTTGCCCTGTGATTGGCTGACATCCGGTCCAGGGTAGATCCCCCCCCCATGCCTCCCAGCTAAATGCTAGCCGGTATTCTCTCTCTCTAGCCCCCCCTAAATCCCCCATAGAGAACCTATCAAGTGGTGCCAATGACAAATGAATTGTGTCTTCCATCAATTGTACCTTGTAGTATATATTCGATTTTTTTGCAATTATTAGAAATCAGTCATGTGTTAAAATGTTATTATTAGGTTTTTTTTTATTTCATTTGTTGTTTTGGGCAGCCATTTCGGTTTCACTTGCTTTTATTTTTCGTTCTTTAAACATTGGATTTTTTAGTTTTTTCGTTTATTTTTTTTCAACTCCTTTTAGTTTCTTTTCGCAAGCTACAGGTTTTTTTTCATTATTATTTTGACTGGTTGTTGTTGTATTTCAAAATGTTATTTCCAGCTATTTACTTAGCTGTGGCAAAAGTCACCATCCCGTTCGGGATCATGCGCCTTCTTCGTGTTCCAGGATGAGTCACTTGATTTTATTCATCTGGAAAAGTGATCAGACAGTCTCACAAAAGCCAGGAAAACACCAGCAGACAGCAGCAGTGACACACACCAAAACTCACTGAATACGGAGGGGAAAATACACCCGGGCCAACTAACGCATAACAGTGAATCACGGTGAAATGACAAACGAGTCGGCGCGCGGCTGCACAGACACTGCTATCATTTATATGTAAATGAGTGTACTGCTGGCCACTTGCGCCACAAACCAAAAGTCAAGAGCGCACTTTCCGATCAGAATGCACCAGACATCAGATCGGAGGCTTGGGAGCAACAGGAAGCCAGGCAATGCATCACTAAATGGGACACGTAAAAAGGTGAAATGAGATGGAACGACGGGGTTTGTGGGTAGCAGGACATTAATCCGAGACCAAGGTCTGTTTGACGCGGCACCAGGGACTCCATGTCTGGGGTTCTCTCTCCAGTGGGAGGTCTGGATTTACAAGAAGTATTTCCTCGCCGCGCAGGTGGCTGAGGTTATCAAGCTGCTCCTTGAGACATTCCAAAAACAATCTCAGCAGATCAAGATTATGGCCAGGTGACACCTGCAGAAGTGATGAGCACATTGAAACTACAAAATGGAAGAGCAAAGTTTGACATTTGCCGTCATCAGTTAATGCCTGCCACTGCCTTGATTGACAGGCACATGGAGATGGCCAATGTTACGTCAAAGAGCCTAATATTAAGAATTATCCTGCTACTGTTATGGCCACAGTGAGTCACCAGTGAGTCAGCTGTCTACGTGCACACAAAGCACAATGGTCAAACGCACTCAGACCCTGCATGCTACATTAATACACTGTGCACCTGTCAAGGGCAGGAAGAACATATCACCCTCTTGTTTGTATCAACCTGTAATGTCACTGCTGCTGACTTGAGAGGAAACTGTTTTCCTTGATTGACATGTGCGTGTGTGTGTGTGTGTGTGTGTGTGTGTGTGTGTGTGCGTGCGTATGTGTGTGGGCCCGTGCAACTTTTGAAACCTCAGCAGTATAGGGAATGCCAAGTATAAATCTACAATCTACTCCCGCGCCATCTGCCAACAGAACATGCATACATTTACATAGTTGTCGAAGGAAAGACAGCAACCTGGATATAAAGCTGAGGAGATGGAAAGAAAAGCGGACAAAAAGAAACACTGGCCAAATATGTGTCCGTGTTGATCGACTCGACGGTCTGGGTTCATTCTTATGTAACAGGACTATCAGGGAATGGACATCGGGAGGAAGATATGAGAGGTGAGTAAGCCTTTCTGAGGAGCTCATACCACTTGAACCAGACTGACGCCAGCCCACATTTGTCTGTCTGTCGTCCCGTCAGCAGCAGGTTCGGAGCCAAGAGAGCAGCAGTTCCCCTTGACCGCGCTTACCGATATCACAAAGTTACCGGACAGGAATACCTTTCAAGTGTACTCCGAAGGGATCAGATCACTATTGCACTTATTCAAATGCATGATGATAGTGCCGGATGAGTAATGCTTTATTTCTGAGGGAAATTCTTGGTAGTCATAATTTTGTATCGATGAAATTAGCACGGATAATGCCCGACATTATTCTGATTGAATTTTTGTTTTAAAATCAAACTTTTTCGAAAATTGTTAAAAGAGGAGATACACTGCCTTCTCCTTTTACATACATTTAGAGGTCTGCCTCTGCTGGTTAGCTTAGCATAATAGATGTAGTCTACAGCATCAGTTCCCTATCTCCCTATCAAACACACACTCTAGCTCTGGAACGATCTTAAATCATGTTGGGCTCATACATTCACCATATGATGAATTCATAATGTTAAATTAAAAGATAATGACAAATACATGACTAGGACTACATTTATGATGAAATATTCGGGCTTCATTCGATAATTATTCATCCGAGAATACACATGTTTTTCGTTAGATTATTAGCATTTTTATTTGATGTGTCTGCGATACCTGATATTGACGCATCTGTCCGTGTAAACTGCAAAACATGTTCTGTTCTAACAACAAAATCAACATGTTATTCATCCTCGTCAAAATGTGACTCACGGTGTTCGAGGCGCTGCTCTGTGATCTATTTGCACCCTGATTTATCTGGGCTAATTTGAGGCTTCACAGGTTCAGATAATTCAGGCTGCTTCCTGCATTACCTCTGTGCGGAACACAGCAACCATAGCGCGGAAGGTGGGGAAATTAAGCAATAAAAAATAATGGCGCCTGATGGAAAGCAACTCATACAGACCACTAACATAGCAGGAGCTAAAATCTCATTTATATCCGTTTCTAGTGATTTATTTATATGCAGTAAGCGTTTGAGGACATCTGGGTGCCTCTTGATTTTGGAAATCGGCCTAAAAATGTCCTCGGATTTCCACATCGCTGCTTGAAAACTGGCTCGCCTGATATCGCGAAACCCCTGGCAGAGAGATTCTTACTCCGACACGCTTCAGTTTTTGTGATCTCAATTTGCGATTTTTTTTCTTTTGCCAGTCGATAGAAAAATGCCACGCAGTATCTGTTTACCGTATAAGGAGCAGTGAGGGGGTGTGATAAGACAAATTGAGATTCAAAAAAAAAAAAAGCTATCTGACCTCCGAGCTGAATCCCATCTGCCTCTCAACTCACACTGACTCCTCATGCTGCTTATTAGTCCCTCTGGAAGAATAAAGGGGAGGATTTTTTGTTAAAAGGAACTGAAAAGTAAGGGAGAGAAACCGCCGACGTCCCAAGTGTAATGAGCTAAAAGATGAGACAACGTGATATATGCCCAGACGAGCAGGGGCCGGCGAGCAATCTTATGCTAAAATGGTGGAGCATATTTACAGCTGTCAGGCTTAAGTCCTACTAGCTGTTAAACTGCCAGTTCAGCTCAGGAGAGAGAGCAGCTCGGCGAAAAATTTAAAGCACTAATGGCAACTGACATGTGAACGATGCACCACTCAAGACGTTCATTTGAAAAGGAAGAAAGAGAGACGCTTGAAACGACTTCACTAAATATCAGCAGGGGTATTTTCGCTGTCGGCTGAACATGTTATAACTGCATAGATGTGCCGTGTCAGAAAGCAGAGGAAATGTCTGCTGGAGTTGAAGAGCAAGGAAAGAAAGAATTAGTGGCAAGAAAGAGAGAGAGAGGAAAGGAAACCAGGAGAAGGAAGTTAAGCCTGCAGACAGGCTGAGCAGGAAGTGAAAAACAAAAGAAAGATGTTACCATGATATAAATTCCATAAAATCTGTCAGCGATATTTGTAAAGCATAACAGAAGCGATTGATTTCTGACCTTGAAAAGGCGGCGTTTAACGACCAGCTTCACCAGGCATCAGTTGTTTCCAAGGGTGGAGTTAAAAATCAACTAAATAGCACGAAAATATGTCAAAATGTTAATCCGTGTATGTGTGTGTATGTATGTGTAATCAATACCAACCTCAGCTGTCGTTGGCATTCTAAATCATATGGTTGGCATTAGGTGAGCCAATATGGATGTGAGAGATTTTATTTAACCCTAAAAAAAAAAAAACATTTCTTCCTCGCTGGGATGGAAAACGCAAAAAAGATGTAGAATACGAATCTGAAAAGTGTGCACGCTGTCAGTCACACACATACACAGATAGGTCAGCGAAAGGCTGACTTGCTACTGCTTTTGAGGGTTTTTCTTTCTGAGAAACAAAGAGGGAATTCCACGCAGTCATTGGGAAAAGTTGCATGGACGTTTGCGGGGAGAGGCATTGACCTCCTGCAGACCCTCAGCAAGCGTTACAATACTCCTTCCCCTCCTCCATCCCTCTCTACCCACCCCCACCCTCCTTATAAGCCAAGTCATCGATCAAATAAGTGACACTGTTAACACCAGCTCCACCTGTACTCCAGGTCCGAGCACCCATCCCCACTTTCCCCTCCCCCCCCCCCCCCTCATTTTTGCCCCCT
>CAAKHD010008548.1:51433-67381 GCA_901007705.1 Fistularia tabacaria | reverse complement strand
TCCCCCTTGCTGCTGTCCCACCCCACCATCTGCTTGGACCCAACACCACAACACCATCTGCGCGGCGCCACCACACCTCAACATCATCTGCGTGGAGGCATCACACATCATCATCATCTGCGTGGAACCATCACAACATCATCATCATCTGCGTGGAACCATCACAACATCATCATCTGCGTGGAACCATCACACATCATCATCATCTGCGTGGAACCATCACAACATCATCATCTGCGTGGAACCATCACACAACATCATCCACGTGGAACCATCACACATCATCATCATCTGCGTGGAACCATCACACAACATCATCCACGTGGAACCATCACAACATCATCATCTGCGTGGAACCATCACAACATCATCATCTGCGTGGAACCATCACACAACATCATCTGCGTGGAACCATCACAACATCATCATCTGCGTGGAACCATCACATCATCATCATCTGCGTGGAACCATCACACATCATCATCATCTGCGTGGAACCATCACACATCATCATCATCTGCGTGGAACCATCACAACATCATCATCATCTGCGTGGAACCATCACACATCATCATCATCTGCGTGGAACCATCACACATCATCATCATCTGCGTGGAACCATCACAACATCATCATCTGCGTGGAACCATCACAGGTGAACCGCGAGCAGCGGGAGCTCATTCAGCAACGCAGCTCCAGGTTTGGTGGTCAGAAAATGAAGACGGAGATCGGCTGTTACCCTTCATTCCATTAGCTACCATCTCCACGGGCGTCAGGAGACACCCGGCCGTGAGGATTGCTATCAGCTAAGAGCCAAATAAACACAAAAACCTGGAAACCTCAGATATGAACGAATACTTTATCGATCCCAGGGGGGAAATTCGTGCGTTCCAGTAACAGTTGAGCTGCTGCAACAGGCTGCCATCTTCCGGCGCCATCTTAGCACACAGCGATTCGGAGTTTAATCAGGGGAATCATTAAAAGCGTGAAATGTGGAGTGTCCTTGCGTGGACCGACCCCCCCACCCTTCACCCCCCTCCCCCCCCACCCTTCAAGGGAAATCAATAGAGGCTGTCAAGAAGCCACCGTCTATCTTGACATGATTCATGGGCCGGTGTTTGCGAGGAGCGAAGCCGCTCCTGAAGCGCCCTTGTCGCTCCCTTATTGCCTCTTAGCCCCCTGAATAGCGCCGGCCGGGACCCGTCTGGTCGTCTTGTGATTAATTAACGTTACTGGCACGCTGTTTGTCGTTCCCCCCCCCCCGCGCGCGTTCACGCCCGGCTTCCCCATCTCGCCGCTTCAACCGCGCGCTGAACTTAAGAACTTAATGGGGAACATTCACGGGAAGTTTTGGGGGACACAATTAGCAGACGGCCGTGCTTTCTGAGGGCTTCCATCTTCGCTTTCATCCTCGCCGTCACAAAGACGACGGGTCCGGAGGCAAAGAGAATAGTATATAAGATCGTAATGCGCCCGGATTCCCCTCCCGCCCACGCTCTGGCAGCAGCGGCGCCGTTCTCCCGCAAGATTAGGAACCTGTAATTGACAGGACTCTGGTTAATGAGCTACAATCGTCTGACCTCGGCCGGGCGGAAGGGACCGAGTGGAGGTTTGAGAAGAACGGTCTCCGTTACCGCCGCCGTCACAGTTTAACCTCTTTTTTTTTTCCCTAATCTAATTATTTTTCGCCACAAATACCAGGGGTTTTGGTGGGAGGCGGCTGCTGCTTCAGAGCGGCTTCGGAGACTCTCGTGTGAGACGAGCTGCCGGAATAACGCCGGAAAACTATCAAAAGCGTGATTATAATCATCACATGAGGATCTACAAGTGGTTGGAGCTTCATGACAAGAAGGTCCCCGGGTGGATTCCATCAGGAGGCCTTCCTTTGTGGAGTCTCCATGTTCTCCGCGCGTCTGCGTGGGGTTCCTCCGGGTTCTCCGGGTTCCTCCCGCGGTCCAAACACACGGAGGTTCACTGGAGAACCTGCATTGCTCAGTGGGTCTCTCAATGAGCCGGCTTGAACCCGGCTTCTCGCCCTATGGCGGCTGAGATAGGCTCCGCCCCCTCGAGACCCTGAGGAGAGACCATCATGCATCCATTCACCCTGTTATTCAAACATCTGGAGGATTCGGGGTCTCCAGCGAACCTCCTGCATGTGTTTTGACTGTGGGAGGATGAGATGAGATGAGATGCATTTTAATGATCCCATGATTGGGAAACTGTTTAGCAGCAGCAGCAACAAGAGCGTGATACGCTTCGAATAAAAAGTCAAAAATAAGTAAAAGTGGAAAAGTTTAATCTAAAAAAAAAAAAAAAAATGTTTATACATATTTACCAAAATAGATAAAGGAACCCGGAGAACCCTGAGGAACCCCACGCAGACACAGGGAGAACGTGGAGGCTCCTTCTCGCCGTGGAGCCGCAGCGCTAACTCGCTCTCCTGAGCGCACAGAGTCTAATCTTTCACGGTCCTGAACCCCGACTCTCCGCACGCTTCGACCTCTTCCTGAAAGCGGCCCCAAAATATTTGGGACGCGGTCGGTTAGCGTCTGCAGCTAATCCCCCCCCCCCCAGCAGCAGCTTCTCCTCCTGCTCTGTGACCGAGTCCTCCGCCAGAGAGGACCTCCGACAGCAGGGGCGCCCCGGAGACGGCCACTGTCAGCTCACACAACCAACAACACCCCACACACTGTGTGTGTGTGTGTGTGTGTGTGTGTGTGTGTGTGTGTGTGTGTGTGTGTGTGTGAGGCAGATAAAAACAACCTTACGGCCTTCACAAGCCGCTCAGACCATCTGTGCGTTAAAGAGCCGCCGCCCCGGCGAAAGCACTTCGAGGAGTTCAGGGTCTTCAGGGGGGCTGCGACCTCCGTCCTGAGGGAGCTCCCACTCAGGCAGGAGGTCCGTCTGTGGACAAGGAGACCTTCTCACACACACCCACTCCGAGGGACGCCGTCCTCTAGCTTTTCTTTTCTACTTTTTCTGCGTCGACCCGAAGGAACGCTCGAAGCTGCACAACCTGAACACTTCCTGAGCACAACGACCGGGGGAATGGTTGCATGGCTCTATGTCGGGCCCGGTGATTGGCCGGTCCAGGGCGAACTCCGCCTCTCAACCGACGACAGCTGGGATAGGCTCCGCCCCCACCCTGACGGCACGATGTAAACCATGAATGAATGAATGAATTGTTTGTCTTCCTTTAGCCGTGAAACGTGCTTTTCAAGGTGGAACGGTGAACTCCGGCCAGCCGTGCTTCAGACAAACACGGCGGCTTCTTTGTTATTGGGAAATGGGAGATCAGACGGTTGCACGGGGCGGGAGGAGGGGGTTCCACGGCAGACGGGGAGAACGAGGGGAGATAAGGCTCCAAACAAACACATTAGAACAAGCAAAGTCACCGCAATCCAGAGCTAATAAAGACGGAGGGAAAAAAACAAGCGATGTAATTAAGGCCGAAACAGGAAAAGAACAAAGATGGCCGCCTTCCAACAACCTCCGCGAGGACGTCTGCCTGCTATCGACCCAGATAGCGCCGCGCTGCCAGCGCCGTGAGGTTTGGGGCTAAAAAGGTAAACAGGAAATCAAAACGGTCTAATTCTCTTTGAGGGTGAGGGACGAGAGAGAGCGAGAGACGTGGCGTCCGTCCCCACGGCGACGGCAGGGGGAAGATGGATCTTTTATTCAGAGGCCGGCGACTCTTCCGTTCCACCCGAGGATGCCAGCAGCTCGGGTTCCAGGCAGAAGTGTTTTATTAATCCATTAATAAAAAGCCCGATGAGACGGCGATATCGCTGCCATTTTGTACAGCCGCCTTCAAAAAAAGGTAACGCAACTTGTGGACTTCTGCTGGCAAACGTCCGTCCGGGAGGAGGTCCAGTACCTGGCAGGTTGACAGCAACCCGTTCCTCATCACGGGAGCTCATCGTGGCCTTCAGCTTTGCCCCGTGCGCACCGACAGGATGCTGCTGAGCTCCAGCTCCTGGGGATGTTCCTGGGCATCTAACTACACCTCCAGCCTGGGCAAGAACGCTCACCGGTGCCTCTTCTTTGTCCCGAGGACACCGAGGAAACGCCACCCTGTCTCCGGCCATCCTGCTGAGCTTCTACCAGACCAGCTGTATCACAGCGTGGAGTTCCACCTCCACCCACTGAGGTCACCCAGAGGGGGCGTCTGCATGGAGCTCACAGCAACCTGACGGACTCCTCTCACCCTGCCTGTGGACCATTTGCCCTCCGGCAGATGCTCCAGGAGCCTCTGGACCAAGACCAGGAGCCTGAGGAGCAGCTTCTTCTCCTCACTGAACCCACAGCCCTTCTCCTGCATTCACATACCCATTCATCACCTCCGCCTACTAGCTAGATACATCTACTAGCAAAGAGCGTCCATCGAGTGACTTCACTGCACTTCCATCCGTGGATTCCAACTCGTGTCTTTTGCCGAATACTTGTAGACGAATCTAATCACAATACGATTGAATGTAATCCGATTACTTTTTGAGAAAGCCCATTGCGCATGAAGGGCCCCAAAAGCCAAGGCATGGAGGAGTCATCATCAGGCAGGCCTCCAGCGTGCTCTCTGCAGGAGAAGCTCAGGGCTGGATTGGACATGGAGGCTCCACGCAGAGGAGCCTCCATGTTGGAATCTGACCAGGGACCTTCTGGGTCACTTCTGAATACTTATATTTTCACTCTACGTTTCGTCTGCCTCCGTTTCCTGCATGACCCTCTACGTTCTCGGGGAGCTCCGAGCCAAACCCAGTCCATTTTCAGCAGCTCCCCCGACGCCGCCATCTTTGTTGTTGTCTGAAACCGAACCCTGCGCTGAAAGCAGGTGTGAGAAGTCCGTGGGCGGTGAGGTTTGACGCACCTGTTACCATGAATTAGCCCCTAGCAAGCTAACGACAAATAAAAACTGAACTCAACCACACACACACACACATACACACACACACACACACACACACACACCTTGGAGAGTCGGCGCTGCCCAAAGCAGCCACTAAGCCAAACAAACTCCTCGGTCAGCAGGAGGAAGAAATCCCCGGCTTTCTTTACCCACGGAAAAAGTCAACAGTGGAAGCGGGCTCCGGGACACCGCTGCCGATCTGCGCCGAGGACCCACGCCGTCCCAAATGAAAGCGTTTGAATGAAAATGAGGTTCTGATTTAAAAAAGAAATTAAAGAAAAAAATAAAAAATAAAAAAAATCAATCAATCCCTTTTGTTGGAATTGCTAATTCTGTTTATAAAATGGTTTTGCATTGTTCAGATTCAAGGAACGATCAAATCCACTCGCTGTCACTTCCTACTCTGGCAGGTAAAAAGAGGATGTTTCACCCTCCGGGTCTTTAGCTCCGCCCCCTTCTCCAGAGGCCCGCTTCACCGCGATGCGTCTCAGAACTCCTGGTCGGGAACTTCTCTTCACTCGGCAGGTGTTTCTCAAAATGGTGGGCAGCGTTTGGGTCTGATAGAACATCAAACCTGGACTTCAATCTGAGCTACGGCTCCTTGGTAAAGCAGTGCTTTCACCTCCCGCCTCCCAGCCAGAAGGTCCCCGGTTGGATTCCCACAGGAGGCCCTTCCTGTGTGGAGCCTCCATGTTCTCCCCGTGTCTGCGTGGAGGTTCCTCAGGGTTCTCCGGGTTCCTCCCGCAGTCCAAAAACATGCGGGAGCTTCACTGGAGACCCTGCACGGTCCAGACATTCGAATGAGGGGGCGAATGGCTGGATGTCTCTCCATGTGGCCCCTGTGATTGGTCCGGGTTGAACCCCGCCTCTCGTCCACTGACAGCTGGGACAGGCTCCGCCCCTCTTGCTGGGTAAGCGGCGTTGATCACGAGCGAATCCAAATCAAAACATTAATTCTGCACCGCAACATCCAAGGACTCTTAATGATATGAAAGGCAACCATCGAACTGCCCTTCCAAGGGCCGATGAAACAGCTGGAACGCAAACGGTGTCGATACTCCAGCACCGCTTCCGCTTGCAGGAAAATGCAGAAATACTCTTTGAACACATGAACGCGCTCTTCCAGGAGCGGCAAATAAAGCGAGGGAGGCTCTGCCTC
Organism: Fistularia tabacaria; assembly: GCA_901007705.1. Classification (NCBI taxonomy): domain Eukaryota; kingdom Metazoa; phylum Chordata; class Actinopteri; order Syngnathiformes; family Fistulariidae; genus Fistularia; species Fistularia tabacaria. Next base: position 61,319 of record CAAKHD010008548.1, on the reverse strand, counting down.
TGCATCTGTAATATTTACATCACTTCCAGTCCGGTGCATCGATAAGCATGAGCCGCTCCTCCGGACCAGATATCATATTATTCACCGGTGAAACGCGCCAATCTTAGAATAGGTCGAGCGTCGGTCCATTTTATTTTTTTTACTCATTTCATTCCCCCCGGCAACAGGAATCCACCGGAGGAAGAGACGGCGTGACCGTTAATCAGGCGCCGACGGCCGCTCACGGACGGATTCCCCCCCTCCCCGCTCAAATCCTGCCGGGGTCGCCGGCACAAACACCCGCCTCGGTTTAGCGATGATGAGCAGCGCGTTTCTAAATAAAAGGCAGCTCCATTGAGAGAAAAAAAAAACCACGTCTGTCTGAGAGAAGAGCCCGCAGAGCACCTGCCGTACGAAGCACGGAGTCTCACCCACACAGCTCCCGCCTGCTTGCCATTGTTCGTATATATTAAAGTGAAGACTGGCTGTCAGTGCGAACGACCCACGAGAAGCCCGGAGTCCACGTACGGACGATTATCTCCTCCTGTCTTCACTTCTAAAAACAGGACGTTTCCACGGTGATGGAAAAAAGTGATGATTCCCTTCGGAGGGGTGATGGGGGATTCATACGCAGGAGCGCCGCCGCGTCCAGCATCACAGAGAGTGGAGCTAAACGCTAACTCACCCCTGAAACGCTCATGGTTCGACCGACCGACGAGTGTTTTTCCAACGTCCGCGCGTCAACGTCCTCCCAAAAGACAGGCTTCTGACCAGCGTGACGAGCGGCGCCCACCCCGTCTCCTGACCTCCCGGCCTCCACGCCGCCGCCACAGTCCCAGTTCTGTCCTTCCCATTACTCCCCCAGTGGTTAACATGCGTGCCTCCTTGGTGTGTGTGTGTGTGTGTGTGTGTGTGTGTGTGTGTGTGTGAGCCCTTGTCATTATTCCTGCCCCGTCTGACGGTTTTAGGTTAAACAATGTTATTATTAAAGCCCTTCCAGAGCAGCTCCCTCCCCCCCTTCTGCTGACACACACACACACACACACACACACACACACACACACACACACTCGCCAGACTATAAATCAACTGCCTGAGCCCAGTAAATTTCACCTGTGTGTGTGTGTGTGAGTGTGTGTGCGTGGACCCGTTGTGACTCGGGGCCAAATCCTTTCAACAAACACCGAGGAGACAATGTGATAAAACGTCTGCTTTTACCGCCATTTAAGAAGAGGAAGAAGAAGAAAAAAAGAAAAGGACGGCAACATTTGGAAAGAGGCGCGTCTGAGCGCCAGGGGGCCCGGGGACCCGGCGGGGGCTCGGGGTCGCCGCCGCACATCGGCCCCGGATGAAAACGACCCCTCTCCTCCATAAAGCCTGCACTTTGAGACGATAAAAAGAGGCTCCTGTGCAGCAGCAGAGGCGGCGGCTCCTCTGTGATTGGTCGGGATCGTGTTGACACCCCCTGCTGGTCGTAAGCCTTCACTACCGCACGGACAGCAGCTCGCCGTTCTGCAGCCGCTCCTCCCGTCCCAACACACACACACACAAACTAACACACACACAACGTCACGGGATGTGATCCAGCATCAATCACCCCGTCGTGCACTCACAGATCTGGAAACACAGCCCAGAGCGCACGCCGGTTCATGTGTTCACTCTTCAAAAAAGAAAAATTGTGACAACATGAGGAAAAAAAAGCCTGCCGGTCCTCACATAACACACACACACACTCGGTGTATTTGTGTGTGTGTGTGTGTGTGTGTGTGTGCAGCTGCTGAGGACACAGTCAACCCGCAAAAGAGCTATTTTGCGCCCGCAGCAAAACAATGCAGCTTAGCTGAGCGACAGGGAGACGGAGAGAGCGAGCGAAGGAGGGAGGGAGGGAGGGAGGGAGGGAAAGAGAGAGAGAAAAACATCAGGATCAATAGAGAATTGCAATTAGCCCACATTGGCAGGAGCGGTGCCAGATTAGACACAGGATGTCGATTCAATTTCCTGCACTATCAGGCCCTGGAACTCGGTTGGCTCACTGTGTAATTGGAGGAGCACGCGTGGACGCCGCCCGGGACGCCGCCGTGCCACGGCGACAATTTGTAAAAACTAGAACTTGATCAATGCGAGCCGTAACGTCGCGGAGACGGGAGGCCGCGGCTAATCCTCCCAAATCTAAAAACACCACGCGGCGGCGTTTTTGATTCGTCGGAAGCAGGGGTCGAGGTGGAGGTCGAGGCCGAGGTCGGCGACGTTACCTTTGGGCGCGGCGCCAGACCGCCGTACATCCCTGGGAATCAGCGCCGAGTAAAAGCTCTGCGAGACGCCCGACGCACGCTGCCCGTTAGTCCCCTGGAAGAAGAAGAAGAAAAGTAAAATGAAGAAATGAAAACACAAATGGCGCGTGGGCCCCGGGGCCCCCGCGGGGGACTTGCGCCCGACGCCCGCAGCTTGATTTGGACTTAAACACTCGATGCTGGAAGGAATCAGATGAAATGAATTTGTTTTTTTGTTTGGTTTTTGTTGTTTTTTTTCTCTGGGGGGGGGGGGGCAGTGGCACACACGAGAGAAAACTGCATGGATGCAGCAAAAAAAAAAAAAGAAAAGAAAAAGAAAAAAACCCTGCTCGGCCTCCGGCGCTCAGCGGCTCTGCAGCTGCAGCCCGGCGGCGGGGGAAGGGGGGGGGATGATGGGGAGGGGGCTCCGCGGGAAAGTTTGCGCGGGTTGCGGGCTGCGGGAGCCGGCCGCGGGCACGACGCGCACGCCGGCGCCGGGGACGCGGCCGGCGCGGGGGAAGAATTACGCACAGCCCGCTCCTCTTCCGGGCGGCCGCGGATTAAACAGCGACTTTCAAAAGGTGTTCGGGTCGAACCTGCAGCGGCGGCGGGGGCTGCGCGCACTGCAAGCCCGGTTCCGGTGCGCCGAACCCCGCAGCGGACACACAGAGACGCCCTGCACGGCAAAGTTAAGCCGGAGTGCGTGTCGCCGCTCCCCGCCGCTCCCCCGCAGCCCGGCGGAGGCTCTGCAAAGGGACGGAGAGAGTGGATTTCCCCGCAGCCCCGGTGCAGGGCGGACGTCAAGGAACGGAACCGGGCTCTCACACACACACACACACACACACACACACACACACACACACACACACAAACATACACACGAACACACGAACACACACAAACGCGCTTCCGTGCATCCGCGTCAAAGCCGCAGAGAACGAGGGATTTACCCTGAGTGAGTCCAGGACCAGGACCAGCACCAGCACCGGGACCGGGACGCCTCCCATCGTGAAGCCGGTCAGGGTTGAGGAATCCGGGGGAGACAGAGAGGTTTGAGGATCCTCCTCCTGGTTCTTCTCGGGTAAAAGGGGCTCCGGTGTCCGCGTCCCTCCCCGGGTCCGACCGCGCGTCTGCTCCGGCCCGCTGCGCTCCGTGCGTGTGGCGCCGCTCCGGACTTTCCCGCGGCTCTCCGGTCCGCAGGTGAGCGCGGCGCGCGGCGGCGAGGCGCGGGCGACGTCACTCCCCGGCCCCGCCCCCTCCGGCCGGTGCGGGAGGGCTGCACGCACACACACACACACACACACAGGCGCTTAAAGACACACACACACACGTCCGGAACCCTCTCCCGCATTCGAACCGGAAGTTCGTCCAACGTCAGGCGCTTCCTGACGGCCGCGGCTTAATGACCTCCTAATTAGCCGTCCGTTCACCCTCCGCTGGCCGATGCGCGGCATTTGACGTCCTGCTTCCGGTGAACGAGTGAACGCTGGGACAGGAAATGCAAAAAAAATAATAATTTAAAACAGGCAGAAAATCCCTCTCTGTTTATCCAACAATGAATAAATGTCACATGAACGCATGAAGCCACTCATCCGTTCATCCATTCATCTGTTCATGTGTTCATCCATTCATCTGCAGCGGTGAATATGAATATGACCTGTGAATGACAGGGTGAATGTTTCTGGTGGGTAAATGAGTGAATGAACACTTGCATGTGTGTTTATTCCGGCCATGTGATTGGCCGGTCCAGGGTGAACCCCGCCTCACGCCCAATGACAGCAGGGATAGGCTCCGCCCCCTGAAGGAATGAATGAATGAATGAAAGAATGAACGTCAGCTGTCAGACATGATGTAACAGATTACTCTGAATATGGCGAGCATACATGTCCTGTCTGGTGTCCCGATCCTTTCTTTACGACTCCACTTCTGGATTTTTGGGGGATTATAAGTTGGGTTTTTTTCAAAGTCAACTTTATTGTGGATCCTGCCATGCGCTGACGAATTCAGAGCAGTGAAAGCGTTCCTCTAAGAGCCATGGTGCAGAAGTACAAAAAAATTAAATCATTTGTCACACAGAAGGAGGAGGAGTTACGCCGAGGCAGATACGGTTCGAGTGCAATTTTCTTTCGATTCCTTTTGAAAGGGACTGAAGCACCGAGAGTTGGAAGAAAAAGAAAAAAGAAAGTGATAGCATGAAAGCGCAGTTGCATCAACAGTTCTTAAAGTGCATTTTTTGCATTGGTGTGAAGCAGTGAGGGAGTCCATGAGGACGGCAGGTACTTGACAACGGTCCCACAAGTGAGGGTGGGTCGGTGGTGGGGTGGGGTGATTGACAGCTGCTAAGAAACAGATTTCCTTGACTTCTAGACAATAAAAGCAGCTTCCCGTAAACCTGCCGGAAAAGCCAGCGCTGCTCCGCTTAGCCCTGCGTCTGAGGCGCCGCCGCGCGCTACGTGTCCGAGCCTCTTTCCCTGGAAATGAAAACAGCTGAAAAAATTTTAAAAAAAGGAAAAGCGCGGAGGGCATCTGGTACGTCTTGATTTTTCCTTTTTTTTTTCTCAGGAAACCATCCTCGGCAGAGAAGAAATGCAGGAATCAGCGCGTTCCTAAGTAACAGGCCCCGTCCTGCAGCTATGCTAACTAGCGCAGAGGAAACGAGGAGAACGTCTGAGGGCCCCGACAGAAGCAGCAGATACATTCTAACTGGACGTGGCGTCGGTCATTCTGTGAATGAACGAATGAATCCTCGGGACGACCTGAGGATCTCTCCTCATTCATTCATTCATTCATCCTCGATCCGGCTTATCCTGCTGTCGGGGTCGGAGGGGGGGCTAGAGCCGTTCCCAGCTGTGATTGGATGAGAGGCAGGGTCACCCTGGACCAATAACAGGGCCACATAAAGGGACACACTACCATTCACTCTGTCTTTCACGCGTCTGGACAATGCAGGGTCTCCATTGAAGCTCCTGCATGTGTTTGGACTGCGGGAGGAACCCGGAGAACCCTGAGGAACCCCACGCAGACACGTGGAGCCTCCACACAGGAAGGGAATCCAACCGTGGACCTTCTGGCTGGGAGGAGGAGGAGCTGCCTGCTACTGGAGCCGTGACATCGTTGGATGTTTGGTCCAGCGGGGACTGCAAAGACTCGTCAGCTGTCTGTCTCACAAGTGTTTAATCTCCTGAAAATTTGAAGGTCTTTTGGACTTTTTATGCAAACGAAGTCCCGAACAAACAGCCGAGAAGTTTGCTCCTCCGCTCCCGACGACACCGTCGCTCTGCATCTGTTCTAATGAAGAATAATTCCAACCGGCACTGCGATCGCCGCCCAAACCCAGACGAGCTCTCCTCACTTCTCCGTCCAATCAGCGGGAGCGTCCCTCCCCCGTAATCAAGAACGCCAGGACGCGGAAACGTCCGGGAGATGAACCACAACAAACCCGGGCACTGATTGGAAGGTCGGCGGTGAAAGATGGAGTCCTGATCAGGGCGAGGAGGAAAATCCAGATATGCTCGAGGACACGACTTTGATAATAATTCGTGAACATTTTAATGGTTGACCAGCTGGGAAGAATCGGTAGATAGAGATGGAGAACCTGAAGTCCTTGGTAGGAGAATTATGAAGGCCATCTTAGGAACCTTCTAAAGACTGGCTTTTTGAGGAGTTTTATTTACCTAAAACCTCCTCCTCACAACCAGAAGGTCCCTGGTTGGAGTCCCACAGGGTTCCTTCCTGTGTGGACTCTCCACGTTCTCCCTGCGTGGGGTTCCTCAGGGTTCCTCCAACAGTCCAAACACATGCAGGAGCTCCAGTGGAGACCCTGATTGATTGTTGCAGGTCTCCAGATGTCCTGTGAGGGGGAGGGTGAATGGTCCTACGTCTCAAAGATCTACAACTGTTCATCCATCCTTCAAAGTTGTCCTCTTTGAGTCCTTATACACATATATATATATATATATAAATGTATGTATGTATGTGTGTGTGTATGTATGTATATACCTATATATATACACACACACACATATATATATACATGTGTATATATAAACATATGTATATACATACATACATTCACACACACACATATATATACAGATATATATAGATATATAGATATATATATACATATGTGTATATATATACATATATGTATCCATACATACACACACATGTATATATACATATATATGTATGTAGGTATATGTATACACATATGTATATATATATACACACACATATATATACTTACATATATACACATATATATGCATATATACACAAATATATATACATGTATATATATATATACATATATATATACAGACATATAAATATACATATACATGTATATGTATATATACACACACACACACACACATATATATGTATATATACATATATATATACATATATATGTATATCTGTATGTGTCTGTGTGTATATATATGTATATAAATGTATTTATGTATATACACCTCAGGTGTTGCAGACATGGACTCGTGTGTTAAACCTCTGTGGAGCGTCTGCTCGCCGGGCCCCGTTTCCAACACCATTGCGACAGCTTTCGTCTTCGCCCCTCCCCTGGCGCCGGGGAAAAAAGTGACAGCGCTTCCAAAATAAATCCGAAATGAAGCGAAACGGCGGCAACCGTGGCGGGAAATTAAATAAACAAACAGGAATAATAAATAAAAAAAGAAACAAAAGGAGGTACACTTGTCACAGCGGCGCCTAAAATAACCTCACCTGAAGCATTTGGAAGGCAGAGTGAAAAGCCGGGAACTAATGCCCAGAGAGCAGGAGGTTTCCACGCCTCTGCTAAGTCATTCATTCATTCATTCATTCATTCATACATTCACGTCACCAGCAGGAAGTCCCGATCAGTACTTCTCTGCTGCAAAAGTAAACTTTAAAGGCTTTACTTCATTGAAACACCTGAATTCTACACCTTTCTCTGGGAAAAGCTGGTCTCTTCTGGACTCCAGATGCTACTTTAGCCGGTCGCAGCTAGCGCTCAGCCTGCATCCCGGCCTCCTGGCCTGTCGAAGTGTTGTTGAGCAAGATGCTGACGCCCTCACTGCTCCCCTGGCGCTGCTCCTCAGCTGCCTTCTGCTCATCGTGCGTCCGTGATGGCCTCCATGCAGTGGTCAAAACTTTGCTCGATGAACAACTGAAGTCAAAGTCAAAGTCAAAGTCAGCTTTATTGTCAATTCCTCCGCATGCGCTGGACATACAGAGGACTGGAGAAGACATTTCTCACCATCCCACGCTGACGTGAAATCAATCAATGTCACAATAAAGGCACTTCTTCTTCTTCTTGAAGGTTCTATCCGGAAGCTATTGAGTAGGTCAAGCTGTGATTGGACGAGAGGCGTGGCCCGTCGCGTGGCCACACCGAGAGACGTCCAATGCGTCGACACGGGGAGAACATGGAGGCCACGCGGAGCCAGACGCTCCGCCCACCCCTCCTCTTCAATAAAGCAACAAGCTTGTGGTTCCTCCCACAAGCTGTGGTCTCTGCTGACCTGGCGGGCACGTGGAGCCTCCAGCTCCTGGTCGGAGCTGTGCCTCTAACCCCCCCCCAGGAGCTGTCAAACACGCCGCTTCATTTCCACCTCATTACAGGCTCTATGAAAGCACATATCAAAGCTTATTAATTTGCGGGGGTTTACGTCGGGGGGGCTCATCAAAACCCCCGCTGGATATTAATATGTTATTCCAGGACCGTCTTCACCGTCCTGTTACCACTTTTGTGTGCAATTAGTCGTCTCTGTGAACAGCGGTCTGCGCTCGGCCGAGCGCGACTCTCCTTCCGAGACGGGAATTTTTTCTTCTTTCTTTTGCGAAAAAATGGCTTCTTCGCCGTTGGAACCGCTGCGTCGTGTTCATGCGCCGGACGCCTGTCCATCAGAAAACGCCGCGCCGCCGTGGAGATGAAGACAGATAGAACCGCGGCCCGTTAATAATTTTCTAATATTTCTCATCACGCCGCCGGTCACACCGCGTTACCGGCTGAATAACCCCACGCTCGCCGGTTTTCACCTGTGGCCGAATCACGCCGTCTCCTCGGCGACCGTGGAAGAGTGGACGTTCGTGATTGGGGTTACGGTGGATGTTCGCCGACGCGGCCGACCCTTCGACGAAACGGCGGCCGCTACCGCGCCGCCATTAAAAAACCACTTAACGCAGCATTATTTCAATCTGCGATGTGTCTGCGAGCCCGAGTGTCCGACCGGCGGCCCGAGATTCCCGGGCCCCGTCCTTCTGTCCAATCAGAACGTAGAAAGAACCGTGAGCGTTTTCAGGCCATCTTTTTAAACGACGCAGCATTCTTGTGTGTGAAAACGCCAAACCACGGCGTCGGGATTTAAAAACACCTGGGTCTCCATGGAGACGGGAAAGCACAACACTTTGAAAAGGGTCAGGCTCACTCAGGTTGCAGCCAAAGGCCATTCGCAGGTGGATCAACCATCACAACAATGGAAGACGCCAGAGTGCTCTGGACTACTCCAAACAACTCCAAAGAACTCCAGGGTACTCTCGAATACTATGGAGTACTCCAAAGAACTAAAGAGTACTCCAGAGTGCTCTGGGTACTCCAAAGACCTCCAAAGAACTCAAGAGTACTCCAGAGTGCTCCGAGTACTCTAAAGAACTCCAAAGAACACCAGAGTACTCCGGAGTACTCCAGAGTGCTCCGGAGTACTCCAAAAAAGCTCCGGAGTACTCCAGAGTACTTGGAGTGCGCTGCCTCGTCGTCTACATCCTCTTGGAACTGACCCTCCTTGTAGCTCGGACTCGTTCCAAGAAGAACCTACGCCTCCTCGTCGATCCAAGAAAGTACTCGATTAATCGCCATTGTTTATGTTTGCACTCGCTGTAGTTCCCACGAGACAAAGAAGTGTCTCTGCACATGCTCTGTTTCAGTTCCTCACAGCGCCACCCACTGCCCCGGCATGTGTACTACAGCCTCCGTGGGTTTCCTGCACAGCTTCCAGCACTTTCTGTTCCGCCTGGCCTCTTGGCTGCCATCGCATTGCTACTGCGAGTCAAGGTGAACTTCCAGCAACTCCTATTTTTCTGTATCAAGCAATGTCCTCCACAAATACGGATACAATATATATATTGATTAGTTGTGTTCAAGTCGGTCAGAGCGCGTTGAGAAAAGTTTCCGAGGAAATGTGTGATAAGTGAATTGCAGCCAGAAGGAAAGGAGAGGCGGAGGAGACGGACGTGAGACCAGAGATGTGTGCTTGAGGAGAAGACAGGAGGCAAAGCTGGAGGTGTTGAGGTTCCTCTTTGGGAGTGAGGAGGATGGAGAGGATCGGGAAGGAGTCCAACAGAGGGACAGCAGGTGGTAGATGGCCTGGAGATAAAGTCACACTGAGATGGTTTGGACATGGACAGGGATGGTGGAGATATGGATAGAAGGAGGAGGACAAGTTGGAGGAGATCTGGAGGAAAACCAGAGAGGAGGTTGATGGATGGAGGAGAGGAGGACAGGAAGTGAGCTTGTGTGAGATGTGGTGATATGGAGGCAGGTGCGAGCGATGGATCTTCACCGGTCGTTGCCCCCCCCCCCCCCCCCCCCCCCCCCCCCCCCCGGGCGGGGGCCGCCCCCCCCCCCGGGGGGGCGCGGG
>CAAKHD010008548.1:26377-37199 GCA_901007705.1 Fistularia tabacaria | reverse complement strand
AGTCCCTCTTTTATGGGCATGCCTCCTCTAAATTTGTCTGTGTATGGGGGGGGGGGGGGGGGGGGACATCTGCTCCATCAAAGCAGGACCATGAGAAGTTAGACCTCGGTCATCTTGATAGCGTTGATAGATGCAGATGCAGAGTCAGGGCGGCGGTGCTTCATTTTCATCTTCTCCCCGTTAACTTTTATTCACCTCCTGTTTCAGACATGAACAAAGGGTGCTTCGATTAAGATCTCACCTGGCCCTGGTTTCCACCTGACGCGCACCTTCGTTCAGAGGTTGTTTTTAACGGCGGTGAAAGCGCCGTGAATCCTGCAGCAGTTCCACGGCGGATGAATCCCGCCCACGCTTGCGTCACGGCTCCTCGCACAATGCGAGACATCGTTTATCGCCGGTTTCCCGGGCAACGGGTCAGCGTGAAGATCACCCTTTCACATCGTCAGCGTATCTTCTTCTGCAGTCGATTGAGCCGAGCACCTGCACCATCGGCAAAAAACACGTCATCTTAGCAGGAAAGTCGACATCATCGGCTCCAGAGTTGGCAGATCCTCCGGTGGCAACCGGACTTGGATTCGTCGGAGACGTCTCACCTCCCGTCCCAGAGGCTGCTTTGGTTCTCACAGGTTTTTGGGAGTCTCCATTTTTGTCGAATCCGAGGAACCTCCTCTGAGGACCTTCCGCCGACGTACAACGCTGCGCTGAGATCCGTCCCAGACGGCACGACACCAATCCGCAGATCCATCTGCAGCCTGCAAGTCAACTTGCAGGGTCAGCGACCGAAACCAGACCCTGGCGACTCCCACCGGAAACCCCGGTCCAAAGGCACGAACAGACTTCTTTTGTTTTACTCATAAGCCTTGGGACAATCCCAATCCAGAGTCCCTGAATTGGTACCTTTGTTCCCCGGATGACGCAGGCGTCGAGGCCCCGTTGACGCGACAGCATTTCTGGGTGAAAACGTCCACGGGGACGGCGTTCGAGGCGCCCGAAAAACAGAACGAAACACAGGAAAACAGGCTCCGGACTGGAAAGATCTGACAATGCTTCTGTCTCCATGGAGATGGGGACAAGTATCACTTTGGAAACGGTCAGTTGTCACATGTGGGCGGGTCAACAAAAACAGCAATGGCCCACTCCAGGGTACTCCAGGCTGCTCAAGACTACTCTGGAGTACTCGGACTGGCAGGACCTCCGGGCTACACCCTCTTGGAACTGGCCCTCCATGTAGTCTAGGGTTGCTTGGAGCGGTGACTCCACCTACTCCGCTGCTCATCACCGTTTATGTTTCCACTCGCTGTAGTTCCCGCAGTTGTCATGGCGCTGTGACAGGAAGTGTGTCTACGCTCGTGCGTGTTTCAGTTCATCACAAGTCACAGCGCCGCCCACTGGCCTGGAATTCATACCAGGTATCTGCTGCGTATGCGACTGAGTTTGTGGTGTTTCTGACCGTCTGCTGTGCACGGAGGTCATTCTGAAAACATTGGCGCCTGCTCGTGGAAATATTCGAATGTTGAACTGAACGGAATGTTGAACCTCATCCAACCCAAACACTCGTCAACCAGAAACTCCGCAGCCTGTTTCAACCTTCTGGGAGGAGAGGAGGAAACGTCTGCAAGGACGAGCGTCTGGTTTTACGATCTGACGACGCTTGACCAGGAGGCCGGGGAACCGGAGGCCGGATCGACGAAGGAGCTCCGCAACATACCGAGGGACGTACATGCGGAGGCCACTTCAGCTGCGAGCTGGTATTAGTCTTCACGGATTGAGAAGGCCTGGACAAACAGCCCCTTCTTCCCGATCCAAGATAGAGCCGGTTATGGAAATGATAAACGTGAAGCAAGAGCTTGTTTTTATTAAATGTATTTTGTTTGTTATGTTTGTTGGCTCAAAGGACACATTGCACAACAGGCCGCTGTGACAAACGACAACAAAGAACTTGTGGGGCTATTTTTAAGCTGTTTGTTTCTGCCGAGCGGCGGACAGCTGGCTGACAGACCGGCCCTGATGTTTCCCTCAAACAAAATGCATGTGCTTCCTTTTGACCGAGGTATTTGACAAAAAGAAAAAAAAAAAAACAACATGAAAACGCCTGCGCAGGAGAGAAGGAAAATAACGTGAAACGAGTTCATCGCCAGTTACCGGCTTTTAATTAAATTTCAATTAATCTTGCGTACTTATCCAATCACAGTGTTCTGCAAGCGCAGAACTGACATCGCCTTGGATGCCGGGAGATGTTTTGCGGAGAAGCTGCGCCGGCGACTTTTAAAACCAAATTATTACTTATTGTTCGAACTGGATTCATCGTGACGCACTTCTGCCCTGATTGAGCACTTTAAGGAATCTAATTATCTATGAAATGATAATTAAAACAACCCTGCTGATTTCACACACACACGCACACACACACACACACACACACACGCACACACACACACACACACACACACACACACACACACACACACACACACACTTTGATGTTGGAAATGTTTCTTTGAAGCCTGTTAGCTCGGTGATTTGACTTAAATTCCTCCATACCTGAGGAGAACGTCCGAGAGCAGCGGCTCTGCTGCCTGGATTCAAGGAACTTCTATTGTCACAGCAGCACATCTTACAGTCTGCGGTGCGAAATGGGCTCCCAGGTCGGGTTTTGCTAGCTGTGAAAATCAATAATAAAAGAGCAAAGAATCAAAAACAAGAGCAAATGTAAACGTCTGCCAGTAAGAACGACGATTTGGATGAAGGCAGAAGTTAGCACTGTTAGCGCTAGATTTGAATGTAAAAGCAAGGAGGTCCTTGTGTTATTGTTGCACCTTCATTGTCTTGAAGTGAAAGTAACACCGCTTTGCAAAGCCGGAGGTGGAGGGAGAGACGGTCGTCACGCCAGGATGTCCAAAGGCTTCACCCTCACACTGGCAGCTGAAAGCCGGAGCCCCGGGAGCCCCGGGAGCCCCGGGAGCCCCGGGAGCCCCGGGAGCCCCGGGAGCCCCAAACCAAACACAGCGTCACACCTGAGTCTCGGGGACGGGCGGCAGATGCCGGGGTGTTTTGTGCAAAGCGCTTCGGTGCGACAGTTAGTTCCTCTTGTAATTACTGCATCTTGGCCGGGACCATTAAACATTCATCAGCCATCAGCTGGGAGCGGCTCCAGCAGCACCACTCCTGGGTGGATCTTCTCCTTCTCCTCCTCCTCCTCCTCCTTTCGTTTGTTTCTCTATCGTGGTGCTTTTGCGGCGCATCGCTTGTTCGTCCGAGCTTCTCGCCTAGCTGAGATTGTGTATCCCGACCGGCGCTCGAGCCGGAGTAGCACCTCGGTAAAACATCTCAACGGATCATTGCCGAGGAGGTACTTGAATGCAGGCAGCGTGAGAAGAAGCCATGGTGATGGAGCTCGGATGGGTCCAAGGTTCCCAGATGAAGCCCTGCCGTGAGAACCGGTGCCACCATCACAGCTGAGCTCCATCCAAGAATCCAGCAGATCCCAAACACCTTCAGAGAGTCCTCATTCCCAGTGGCTTTGAATGACGTGTGAATGAGAGGGTGAATGGCTGAACGTCTCCATACGTGGCCCCGCTATCGGTCCAGGATGAACCCCGCTTCTCGACCAATCACAGCTGGGCTAGGCTGCCGCTCCAGGGCAGGATCAGCGGAATGGATGGATGAATGACCTGGTTGCTCGGCGTCAAAATGTCCCTTCCCTGAAGAAGTTGTCGAGGACAGAACAGAGGTTGAGAGCCAATCACCTTTCCGGGTTCTCCACAGCCAATCACCTGCCTCCGTGCAACCCTCTCCCCCTCGTCTCTCACGGCAACCCACCTCCTGTCCTCTTTCCCTCCATCCATAAACCTCCTCTCAGGCCGGCCTCCAATAATTCTTTTCTATTTTGGATTTTCAGCTATAAGCCGTGTGGTACCGCACACACACGCGCACACACGCACACACACACACACACACGCACACACACACACACACACACACACACACACACACACAGAAACACACCCTGTGAGTCCAGCATGGAGGACGTCTCACCGGGGGACGGGTTTTGATTTCCAGTCCAACTCATTCATGCCGTCACGTCACTCGACAAAACCCCGCCGTGGCAAACAGGCGTGACGCCCACTGTGCTCATTAGGCGGAGCGGCGGCGGCGCTAAAGGCCGGGGAAAAATATGAAAGTGTGATTTTTAACGTTGGTTAAAGTGATTCCATCAGAAAACGCGGACATGATTAAAAGGTGGCAGAAGCATGGAGCAATGAGCGGCTGTTTCCAGAGAAGCCGCCGTCCGACGCTTAGAACGTTGATTAATCCACATTATTATAACAGCTCGGATTCCCGATGTAACGTTTCACAACTCCTGGACTTTGCGTTCGACTCGGCCAAAGGGGCTGCGGACGTTTGGTCCATGTTTGGGCTTCACAGCGAAGTGTTCCTGCGAGAAGCCCCTCAGGAGGGTTCGTGGTTAGCAGGCGGTGGTGCGGTGGTTAGTTCTTCTGCCTCGCAGCCAGAAGGTCCCCGGTTGGATTCCCACAGGGGGCCTGTCTGTGTGGAGCCTCCATGTTCTCCCCTTGTGTCTGCGTGGGTTCCTCTCACGGTCCAAACACGTGCTGGAGCTTCATTGGAGACCCTAAAATACCCAGACTTGTGAGTGAGAGGGTGGAGGGTTGTCTCCAGAAGACATTGGAATGAATGAGTTCATGGTTGCAGATCTCTGATGATGTTTGGATGAGAGGGGGAGTGGTTGATTGTCTCCACATCCAGTGAATGGTTTCGGTTCCAAAGCGGATTCTTGTCCAAATGTTCTTGTCGTGGCACCTGGTCACCCCTCATCCCAGAGGCTTATGGACTGAAGAAGCCTCTGGGATGAAGGTTCTGAGCTGAGGAAGCCTCTGGGATGAGGGTCACAAACGTCTCCAAGTGAGGAAATTCGAGTCCGGTTGCCACCAGAAGAAGACTTCCCCAAGAAGTCGCCGTGACCCGGATGACGGCCGAGCTGCCATGCTAGGCGCTAGGCGGGCGGTTCAGTGTCTTGCCCAACGTCACTTTGGAGGAGGAGCTGGGAACCGAACCCCCGCCCTTCGGATAGGAAGGACGTCCCGCTCGACCGCCCTCCGATGTTTACGAGAGTGAAATAAATCATTTCCATCAGCTAAGATACCTAACGTGGTTAGTCTCAGCTCAAATATGCTGAGCAGGCTGCAGCCTGGGGGTTCGACCAAGCTGAATTCCAAGATCCTGACGGTATTAGCATGCAGAAACAATACCCCGTGCCCATTTTGATCTCGAAGCAAAAAGCAAAAAGAAAAAAGGCAAACTTTCTTTTTAATTAACAGGCTGCGAACTGTTTGTCGGCTACAAATTTACATCGAGATGGACTTTGCAAACGAGAGTAAAAAAAGAACATTTCTTTCATGTAAGCAGCTGCTGAGAATACAGCGGTGAAGTCAGCGTCGCATCCATTTTCCCCAAAGCCGGCATGAATATGAATCATCTGACCGGAAAACAAAAACACACTCTTGAGTTGCCGTTTGCTGACGCCATCCGATGCCGGTTTGCTTCTGACGGGATGGTCTCCGTGGACCCCAAACAGCAGCTCACGTCCGCGGACGAAGGCGCCTCGTCTCCTCCGACCTTTTTCCAAGACGGATGTTCGACGTCCACGGCCTCGGCGGGGGTTCCGTCGGCGGTTCGATCCCCGGCTCCTCCCGTCTGCGCGCAGAAGCGACCTTGGCTGAGACAGCGCCTCGCATGACATCCGCCGTTGTGTGAGTACGTGGAAACCATTTAGCATTGAAAGTGGCACGATAATGGGGTCTTTGTGTTGCTACGTGTCTGTGAAGGTTCTCAGCCACCCGGGTCATGCTGAGCCATTAGGACCGAGCGGGAACGCTTTTGTTTAACACCTTGGCAACGCAATTACCTGCTGAGTCCCACGAATCCATACCTTTTGTTGGACGACTGAGCGGGTAAATTCCCAGAGAATGAAGACCGGGAGTCGTGCCAGTCCGAGTACTCCCGGAGTATTCCGGAGTACTACGGTTGGACGCAGGAGCTCGGGCGGGTTTTCACGTTTCTCCGGCGAGAACGGCGTTCGCCCCGACATCCTGCAGATGAGGCGTTTGCCGCGCTGCCTTTTGTTTCAGACGCTTCGTGAGAGGGCCGTGACACGGAGGTTCAGGGGTCCCGTCATTATCTCCTCAATAACTCACACGGAATCAGAACTACTTTGTGATTCTCTCAGTTAGCGCCGCGGTCTTAACTCTGGCTTAGCGTTCGCCGGGAATCACGACCCGCATCGCATCCGCCGCCGGCTGCCTCAGCCTTTATGCCACCTTGGCATTCATTATTCAAATCCCTCCTCCTCCTGTTTTCATACATTTCCACAGCAAAGGAACGGCTCTGCCTCGCTGCGGTTTGTCCACGGCCGCGCCGGGAGGAGGCGGCGGTACAAAACCAACAAAACAGAAGCAGGACCCTGTCAAATTCTGCCCGGATCTTCACCATCTCCACACGGCGTCTCTGATTTCTGGAGATACCTCAGCCTGGAGGTACCTCAGCCCTTCAGGGAGAGCAGGGGAAGCGGAGGACTATCTCAGATAAAGCCCGACCGTTTGAATTGAATTCAAAATCCAATCCTAGCCTTCGATTAAGCGGATGATACGGAAGAATCGTCCGTTATAAATTGTTCAGTCTCATCATCGCAGGCGAAGCTCCTCGCGTGAAGATCGATTCCAGTGAACCAGCGACCGGTCGGAGGTCCCTGTAGGACGTGTGGATGCTTTTATGTGAGTGGCCGTGGGTCTCCATCGGTGGCCCTGTGATGGTCCAGCTGGGGCGGGCTCCCGCGCGGCGAATGAATGAACGAATGAATGGGTTTTACATGACTGGAGTCACAGCGGCCGGACACGTCCACGGGGTTTGGATGAAGACAGACGACGAGACGAGCTCGAACGGGAGACGGAAGGTTTCATTTCATCCTCTGCGATCGCTCTATCATTATTTGTGAAACGCAGTGAAGCTCGTGATTTGGCAAAGAACGTGCTTTTGCTGCTATTCTCGCATGCCATTGTTGCCCCGGTGATTTGGTATGATCTGTGAAAAGCACCGACTGTGCATTGATTTTAATAAAACACTTAAAACCCAAACCTTTGAAATACCTCTGGATAATAACTGGGTATTTAGATCCGACCCGGGTCATTGTGTGACGCTAAGTCAGCGCAGGGGCTGCGTTTTGCTCATTTTCCCTTTTTTTTTTTTTTTCTTTTTTGGCCGTCGAATAAAAGCCCTTTTAACCGTGACCTCGGCGCGCCGATATACAGGCCGTCTCCCATTGGCCGTCGGGAGCCGGGCGCCGACCCGGAGGCTGCAGCTGCTGGAGGCGAGGGGCTCTCCGAGGAAGCGCCACTCTGTCAACTGTAATAAATTGGCTGTTTATTGCGATACAGGAAATTAAACGGCGGCCCGGGAAAAGGGCCGCGGCTTTCAATTTAAGGTCCTGAAAGAAAAGGAGGAGGTTTTTCAGGAGCAAAAGGAGACACTTGGTGATTTCTAAAGGCAAACGGAGTCATTGTTTCCGCCCGCTTTTATTCCCTTAATGTAATTCTATTCTGTCTTCATCCTCATTAATTGCGCTCCTCTGCTGGAGTGGGAGAGCGTGGCCTCACGGAAAGGCCAAGGAAAGCACATCACGCGTCTGAGGAGAGCTGGAAGACGTGATGCTCTCATGGAAATATTCCCCCTTGGAGCAGACCAGGAAGACCAGGCAGGAGGTTTGTGGATGGAAGGAGGTGCAGAGGAGAGGGTTACATGGAGGAGGTAGGTTTGTCCTGGTGACCCCTGAAGGGAGCAGCTGAGGGGAGAAGAAGAAGAAGAAGAAGAAGAAGAAGAAGAAGAAGAAGAAGAAGAAGAAGAAGAAGAAGAAGAAATGTCAAGGAAGTCAGATGGAGGTGACGTGTTGTGGACTTTGGTTCCTGTCAGGGAACCGTGACGTTCTGCACCTTCTTGTCCAATCCTGACGGATGTTCTTACTTCACTGTTTTCCTCGGTCAGTCAGCCGTCTGGAGCCGGAATACACTCTTCTTCTTCTTCTTCTTCTTCTTCTTCTTCTTCTTCTTCTTCTTCTTCTTCTTCTTCTTCTTCTTCTTCTTCTTCTTCTTCTTCTTCTTCTTCATTGAGCTTCTCCCCTCTGAGTCGTCTCAGCCAATCATCTCCCTCCATCTTACTCTCAGCCAATCACCCGTCAATCATTTTGAAAATAGTGATCTGTCCGCCTTCTTCTTCTTCTCTTCAGACTCCTCCCTTCAGAGTCCACAGCCAATCATCTGCCTCCATCTAACACTCTCCTGTCCTCCTCTCCCTCCTCCCACAAACCTCCTCTCTGGTCTTCTGCTGGATCTTCTCCAACCTCCTAACCATCTCCGTGTGACTTTATCTCCAGAACATCTAGTATGTGCTGTCCCTCTGCTGGACTCCTTCCTGATCCTCTCCATCTTCCTCCCTGCTAAAGAGGAACCTCCACATCTCCACCTCTGCCTCCTGCCTCCTCCTCCACGTCTCCAAAGTCCTTTCCTTCTGGAAGACGTCCTTTCAGGAGCCGCGTTGTTCACACGTTCATCGGTTCTGGAAGTGAGAAGCCTCCATGAGGATCCAGCCCGCGGACCTTCATGGCGTCCATGTCATCTTTCATCAGGGACTGTTTGTGATGTCCAGACACCGGAGTGGATCCATGACTCACGTCCTTGGTGAGAAGGAACCAGCCGTGGCCCGTCTGAACGAGGTGGCGGGGTTTTAATATGTTTTCCTTGGGAGCGCCGTCAGCGCCACAGGGCCGGATTCCAGCTCCTCGCCAAAGTAACAAATCATTTAACGCTTTGTTTAAAACCCGAATTACATTTTAAGTGAGCGAACTGTGAAGTTATTAGAATCTAAATCTGGAAATAATCACGTTCCCGGAGCAGACTCCAGGGCCTGTTCTTCTGTTATCGGAGCTCCTCCATCGGGGGAGCCGTGGTTATCGTCCTCGGCCACAGCACGATTTCACAATTGAGGGCCTTCACTGGGACATGCCTTGAGACGGGACGTCAAAGAGGTCCCGGTCTTCATCTGGACAACAAGGGCTGACAGAAAGGTCTTCAATGGACTGCAAGACTGGGGAGATGGTATGAAAAGATTTCCTGTCCACGATACAGCCAAAAGTATTGGCTCACCTGCTTTGACTGGCACATGAACTTCGGTGACATCCATTCCTGATCCATGGGCTTCAATATGACGTGGCTCCACCCTTTGCAGCTACAACACCTTCAGCTCTTCTGGGAAGAATGTCCACAAGGTTGACCATTCTTCCAGAAGTGCATTTGTGATGTT
Source organism: Fistularia tabacaria (assembly GCA_901007705.1). Taxonomy (NCBI): domain Eukaryota; kingdom Metazoa; phylum Chordata; class Actinopteri; order Syngnathiformes; family Fistulariidae; genus Fistularia; species Fistularia tabacaria. Next base: position 27,833 of record CAAKHD010008548.1, on the reverse strand, counting down.
GGAGGAGAAGGTCCGGCTCTCAGTCTCCACTCTAATTCACGCCAAAGGTGTTGTATGGGGTTGAGGTCAGGACAAGTTCCTCCACAGCAGACTCTGTCCTCCATGTCTTCATGGATCTTGCTTTGTGCACTGGTGCTCAGTCATGTTGGAGAAGGAAGGGTTCAGCTCCAAACGGGTCCCACAAAGTTGGGAGCATGGAATTGTCCGACATGTCTTGGTATGCTGGAGCTTCCAGAGTTCCTTTCAGTGGAAGTGAGGGTCCGAGCCCAGCTCCTGAAGAACAACCTCACTCCATCATCCCATAAATCCCCCCTCCAACAATGCAGTCAGACGAGTCTCGTTCTCCTGGCGACCCCCAAACCCAGACTGGTCCATCAGGTCGCCAAATGGAGAAGCGTGATTGGTCACTCCAGAGAAGGCGTCTCTGCCTCTCTAGAGTCCAGCGGCGTCGCGCTTTCCACCACTGCATCCACGCTCTGCATTGACCTTGGTGACGTGCGTCTTGGATGCAGCCGCTCGGCCCCGGACAGCCATTCGATGAAGTCCTCTGAGCACTGTTCTTCAGCTCATCTGAAGGCCACGTGAAGTGAAGTGTGGAGGTCTGGAGCCATTGACTCGCCCTCAGTTTCCAGTGGCCGAACACTTGGTGGCTGAGTTGCTCTCGTTCCCAAACACTTCCATGTTCTTCTAACCCAGCTGACGGTCCACTGTGGAATATTTAGGAGCGAGGAAATTTCACAAGTGGATTAGTTGCGCGGGTGGCCTCCAACCACAGCTCCGTCCAGTCTTTCACAAACGTCTCGACGCCGAGGTGCTTGATTTGATCCGCCTAGAAGTGATTGGAACACCTGATGCCCATTATTTGGATGGCTGAGCCAATACCTTTGGCCGTACAGTGTATGCTCTCCAAGTTCCTCCAGGCAGGAGGTTCATCGGGGACCTTTGATTGTGGGGACGTGTGGATGAGAGGGTGAGAGGTTCATGTCTCTGACGGCCCCCCCGAAACCCGGAACATCTTTCAAAGCAAAAGGCAAGGAAGAAAAAGTCACTCGATCTCCCATTTCAGCCCAAATTTCAGTCGGATTTGAAGGGTCCTCTGCGCGTCCCTGCCGTCCTCCCCGCCACCTGCAGGAGACGGGCCAGGGTCCACATCTGCCGCTAATCTGGTTGCCCAAGGACGGCGGTTTCCTGCAACCCTCCGCTTCCTCTGCATCGGCGCTCCCTTCACTGGTTTGACTTCGGCGGGGTCTGACCTATTTCTGTGGAAGCATCAGAGCAAACGCTGATGGCGAAGACCGATAGCGACGGTCGGGAGCGATTCGACGGGGCGGGGGGGGGGGGGGGGGTTTTTTCCCGGGGTTTCCCAAAGGGACTAACCCCCCGGGGGGGGGGCGACCCCCGGGCTGGCGTGGGGGGAGTCCGCGAGTACGCGCCCCAGGGCGGGCCTGTGTTGATG
>CAAKHD010008548.1:5720-19225 GCA_901007705.1 Fistularia tabacaria | reverse complement strand
ACAGGGGGGGTATGGTTGGGTGTGTGGTGAGGGGGGGGGGGGGGGGGGGGTTGCCGAGGAATAATCATACCATCACAGAGGACCAGCCAGCTGATTGGCTTCTTATCTGTGTGGCATGAAGACGTTTCTGTGGCCAAGACTGCTGTCAAGTTGACATTTGGCACAGAGGGCCGTCTGCCGCTCCACAATCACAAGCGTTAGCCGAAGCCAAGAGAAATAATACCACTCAAGGTCGTTTCCAATTGAAAGATCGTGGAAAGCAAGTCTCCTGTTACGTTCCCCAGACTCAGCCGCCGATGTGCTCGTTTATTTATGGTTCTGGCGAGGCGAACCCGCGGAGACTTCGCACCGCGCTGCCTCTCGAGACGCCCTGTCACATCTACATATTTTTAATAGCTCATAACTCAAACATCCCCGGCTTGGCGCGCCCCATCAGCGAGATATGCGCTCCTTCCGACACTCCGCTTTCTCCCGAGAACCTCTGGATGTGTGTCACGTTAACCCCTCACATTCTCGCACGCTAAGTAAGTAGTACTCGAGTAAAAGCTGTTCATTTGGAGGCGGCCCTCAATGAGCTGGAAACGCAGCGGTGCAAAGAGAGCGATGATAAAGTCCTCGTTTGGCGACACAGAAGTTACACCCGAAATAATTGCGGCGCTACGTTCCAGGAGGACAGATGAATTCCTCGAAGGCCTCTGCGTTCCTTTGAGAAAAAGTGTGAACTTCCCTCCGGCTCCCGGAGCTGCGAGAATGAGAACAGAGTTCCCCCTGGCCGGGACACTTCCTGCTTCGGGAGAAATCCGTTAGCGGTGAAGGTACGGCCGTCTTCGGCGACAGACGCTCTCCTGCGCGAACGATATTCGGGCTCCTCCTGCCAAGTCAAACTCGCCCCCTGCGTATCTCCAAACGCCTCCGTAGATGTCCTCCATTGGTCTTCATCCTTTCCTGCCGGGGCCGGTCGGCCGGGGAGCCTCCACCACCGCCCGCTTCTTCCAATAAACACTTGAAATCTGGCCTTTCGCACGTTCGGTCGCAAACGCCTTCTGTTGACAGAACTTTAGTTCCTTCCTCGGAGATCCCACCTGCAAATCTATCCAACATTCATCCGTCCATTCGTACGGCAGAACCCGCCCTCTGCTGCTCAAACCGATCATCTCCGCGTTTATTGAATCATCACCATTTTGCGGTGTTTCATTCCCGAGGTCTTCTGGGGTCAATTCCAGCCTCCCCTGCTGCACCCGGGGGCTGCAATTTGTGCGGTTCTTGTTATTTTACTTTCATGCACAGCGATCAAGCACACACACACACACACACACACACACACACACACACCGCCAACCCCTTGACCTCCTTCTGAAGCTCACCACACACACACACACACACACACACACACACACACAGCGCGGCCCTCCTACCGTCTCCATCTCAGACGTATACACCTGCACCCGTCAATAGTTAATGAGAACCCGTCAAATGTCCCAAATAGAAAACCTGTGAAGGATTGAGATTAATTTTGGTCGTTTCGGGATGATTTATGCCCCGGCGTGTTTGCAGAAGTAGCACCGGCTGCAGGACGAGTTCCGTTTCCCTTTCGGTGAGGTTGCGAGGCGGCTGGTGTCCGTGGAGTTCCGTTATCGCCACCTTCAAGGTCCGTCGTCTCTCGGCGCTTTCAAAGTCGGCCTTTCAAGTCCAGTTTTCTACCCCATTTCCTGCGTCGCCGCCATCACGGGGGAACACGCCGGGAGAAGCAGAAGAGACAGCTGGAAAAAAAACAAAAAAATGAAGTGCGTGACAGAATATCCGGCATCTAAGTAAAGGCAAGGTTGGAGAAACTGTTAGGTGCTTTCAAATAAAATGTGGAGAAAGCTATAGTCATTTATTAGGAAGGAAGAAAAAACAAGGCCGCTCTCGACTGCACTGAAAGAGCCTGCAAAGAGCTCGCAACGATTTAGCCCCGGAGATAAAAGCTAGAAATGTGCTGCTTTGTTAGGTGCGCTCGTTCCTTAGAGGCCCCGTCATGAAGGTCTCAGCCCGGAGCTCTGGGGCTCCGACACGCCGTCCTCGGGCCGGACGGAGGTCCCGGTCCGGGCATGTTGGATGAAGTTTGCAAAAGAACCGGGCAAAGTGACGGCGGGAGAACCGGGTCAGGCTGGACAGCAGATGAACGCCTGTGATTTTTGTTTGCGTTTTGGAGGGAATCCACTCGTCCGAGGGTTGGCGGCTCAATCCCCGGCTCCTCTTCAGTGTCCACGGGCCAAGACGCCGAACCCCTGAACGAGCGTTGTCGGACAGCAGAAGGTAAAGATGGCGGCCGCGGAAACCGAGCGAAGAAAAACAGCGGGTGGAGTTCTGTCTGCCTCCGTTCAAACCACTGGAGAATTCACTCACGCAAACAGAGAAGCTTCTGGTGCGAATGTGTGACGGGGCGTGATTTCCAAGAGCTTTGGCTCAACCCTTCCACTCGTCCTCTCTCTGATTCACGCCGTCTTCCTCGCCGTCTCCATTTCCATTAGAAAACACACTCGGCCAATGGCAGCCGGCAAAGGCTGAAAGAACGACGGACTGAACATATTTATGTCGTTACATACGAGGAAGGTCAGAGTCGTCTGTTCAGGTCTTTCAACGTCTGCCGCAGATGTTCCACCACACGGTGGTGTCCGGCGTCATCTTCTCCGCTGTCGTGTGCTGGAGGCAGCTGACGCTAACAGGCTGATCAGGAAGTCCGGCTCCGTCCCGGGAGTGGAACTGGACTGGTCAGTGGAGGAATCTGAGAGGAGGACGCTGAAGAAGCTGCTCGGTGTCAGAGACAACACCTCTCACCCTTTCATGAGGAGCTCCACGGAACACCGCAGAAGATCTGTCTTACCTGTGGCCATCAAACTTTATCACTCTTCCGCAAGAGGGAAACCTGACCGCAAGAAATCAATCGCGTGTTCGGAGTGAAAAGAATGTTGGAGAATTTCTTTTCGGAGTCGTAAAGTTCTCTTCTCTTCTACTCCGAAGGTTTCAGGGTGGGTTTGGGGTTTTCCGTTCCTTGAATCTCCGGTGAGGTGTTTGAGTGACCGCTTTTTCGATGGGCGGGCAGAAAGTGAACCGTCGGAATCGCTCTGACAAGAAGTAACTTCCCATCGAGGGAGCGAGGGGTTCCTCCAGGCTCCTCCCACAGTCCAAAACCAGGCAGGGGGTTCACCGGAGACCCCGAAATGTTCAGGCGTGTGACCGAGAGCGTGAGCGGCCGTTCAGACTCAAGGTTCTTTTCCTTCCTGTACGTTCCTGCACGCTTGGAACGTTGCGGGTGACGGATTTGAAATTCTACAGATTCTACGATGGGCTCGTTTCATCGGGCGTGCGGCCGGACGGGGCTCCCCTGGGTGAAAAGTTCCCGCCGCTACTTGCAAAGTTCGGCGGTCTTCCCCGAGCGGAGGCCTCTGACGTGACTTGCGGAGACGTGTTCATTTTTAGCGAGGTCGCGCGGCACGGAGACGAGCACCCGTCCCAGCGGCTGCTTATCACGGTGACACCGCGACATTCCGCCTGACAAGAACGCTGTCAAGATGATTCCGTCCGAGTTGACGCGGTGCGAAGAGGGACATCTGCTGCATACTTTAAAATCGGCTGTTTTCGATGTTTCGCCTCGGAGACCGACTCCGTCTCCGGCGTTCGGCTCCACGTGACGTTTCCCCGTCGAATCACAGACGTGTCACGCGTCTGAGGCGCAACGTGCTGTTCGCCGGCGCAAAACGAAACAAGTTCGGGTCCAAGTTGACAATTCTTTGAACAGCCTCCGGTAGAAATGAGCCCGTCCAGCCGTTCTCTGTTCATCCTCCACTGAGGGCTGCGGGAGTCTTTCCCAGCTGTGATTGGTCCGGAGGCGGAGTTCACATATGGCGACGTCCAACCGGCCAGATGAGGTCACTTGACGCCCAATTGGCATCCACGGTGCCTTCGTTCGGCGAACCAGACCCGCCGCTTCCACGCTTGTATGACGAATCGCCAGCTCCATTTTGGGTGTTTTCTGGTCATACGTTGATCGTCTCGATTACGATCCAGTCAGCGTGAAGCCAAGTCGCCTTGGCTGTCCATCGCAGAGACACAGGGATTGGAGTGCCTCGATGTAAGAGGTGAAACGGTCATTTGAGCAGTTATCTCGTTGGACGCGGGCTTTGAAAATGACACTTTTAGACGTCTTCTTCCATGAAGTCGACGAGAATAAGGGCTAGTTATAAATAGTCCAGTTGCCACTCTGCTTTGAAGCAGCCTTATGACACAGGTTTTGTCTCAGCGGGAGTCGTTAATGGACTCCGTCTTCTCCAGATGTTGCACTTATAGACCTTTTGAGTAGCTAACAATACTTTTAATCAATGGTTGAGGAGCATAAAGTGCATGTCTTGTGCATGTTACTTTTCCAGGTATGTTATTCAGCGGAATGGAGTGCGAGACCGAGGCAATTAGCAGCCATTTATTTGCACCGACGATCCAAAGTGAGCAACAATAGCGAAAAAACAGCAGCACCTGGGTTTTGAAAAGCGGGCTGTGCAATGAGGTGCCGTAATCCTCCAGAATATCCCAAAGAATAGCAGAAAAGATTCCACCTGGGGAGCAAATGCACAATGAAGCAGTCAACCAGCACCTCGCAGAGATGTAACCTAATGGCTAATTACACACTGACTGTGTTCATGTAATTCCAGAAGAATAAATGATAAAATAGATTGAATGGGATTGTGGGTTCTGCCTGTGCTCGATCTCCGGTTCGAGCCTTAAAAGTTATCATCGTCGAGCGCGTGATGGTCCCTTCAGGAGCAGCGGTGCTGGATTAGTAGCGGAGCAATGAGACAGATAGAAGTGAGTTGAGGCTGGCGGTAGATTATCTCCACCGACGGCGACGGCAGCAAAACAAAACGACAAAGGAGGGAAAAGAGCTATTCCGGCGCAGCGGTTGCAGGAAAAAGTGCTCCGCTAGCATTCCAGTAGCTGTCAGCTGTCACAAACACCGGCAAAGATCATGACCCAGAAACAAAGGAGCTACGAGCGCCGCGACGAGCTTTACCTCAAAAACTCCAGTCGTTCCCATTCCAAATGCATGATGGCTCTTGGAAAAGACGGATGAAGCGCAGGATCTCAGATCCCAAACCTCGGAGAGGTCGGCAACCTGGTACTTTGAATGATCAACTAAATGGAGGTCTGGTAGTGGAAGCGCTAACATGCGCCATTACTGTCAGCCCATAAAGGATGGCCTTTTAGCTCTGGTAGTGCCGCCCGAGTGCGACGATTCTTCCGACATCTTAACTGAAGCTTCTCCACAGCCCGGTGCCATTAACATGATGGATGTGACGACTTCTTCACAACCTCTGAGAAGGAGGAAAGTTATTCTTTTGGGTAGCTGGCTTTTTGACAGGCAGTTGATCTGGAACAGTTTTAACTAATCAGTCACTGGACTAAATAAAAGTAAGGGACAGGAAAGAGGAGGTTATGGATGAGGTTCCCCCTCACATGGCAGAGGCTCCTGGGTTCTGCAGGGTTTACACACAGAAACGAACCGTGGACCGTTTTCCCCAAAGGATTGATAACGTGCGAGTCAATCGGCGCCAGAAGGTGGACCGTCTCTCCGATGATGTCAGCGCCGCCATCGACCAATCGGGCCCGTTACCCGTGTTACCCCGGCCGATCTCCTGAGCTCTTTGTAATCCTGCGGAGGCAAACAAAAGGGCCCAACGTCATTAATTGATGAATTATCGCAGCATGTTTGACTGAAGTTTGCAGACGTGCAGTAGCTAAATTCAGGATCAGCAGATAACACAGCAGAACAGCTACTGGACCGGGAGGTCCGGAGTCCTGGACGACTCCAGCTTTGCACTTTGGGGTGCTTCTCTTTGGTCATTCGTCAATGCATTCCCCGTGTTTATGTCCGCTCCAGTCAGATGGATTTTGGGAGTAACACATCAGGCGGAGCTCTGGAGATTGGCGGGTCCACGATGAGCCGCCCAAAAGGCCACCGGAATCATCAATCATTTGTTGTTTTGTTCCACAATCATTCATTCCCAGAGCCTACCCTAGCTAATTTGGTGAGAGACAGGGCTCCCCCTGGACCATCGCGTAAGGATCTGTGGAGCGAGGAACCATCGGTCATCACGGCGACATTCAAGACAAGGTTGGCCTCTTATGGTAACTCTCAGTGAATTCGTTGAAGTCGCCCTTCATTCAGGTGCGTCCCGTACCGCCCCTTTCGCCTCCTGACACCCGAGGCCTCATTTGGGATGCGTCGGTTTCATTTCTCTTGGCAGGTGATCAACAAAAATGTGACGTCCGTTCATGTGGACTCCGTGTCTCAGGAGTGAAAGCGAATAGCGGAGTCGCCCCGATGCTAGGAGGCCGGCGCTAATGGCTCGCTAAACGAATCCTCAACCCGAGTCATATCGGACTCCGAGTTTATCTGCTGGATGAAAGGTCAGGGGTTCGTGTTTACAGCACTTCCTAATAGCCACTTTAAACAACACCCCGGAGCTCAGATTCATGTCCACGTGCTCTCGGAGGTTACGGCGATCTGTGGCACTGCACCGGTTTGGATATTCCCTGCGCCTGTGGCGGCTCAGACTTACAATAAATATGTTCTCCGAGAAAGGATCATCACTGTGATGGTAATCAGTGAAGTCATTTATTTCCCTGAGCCAGCTGGAGGCTGGAGCAGGAGCAGCACTTTGATACCGCTCTCCGTCAGGATATTAATTGCCCGGTTATGTCCCTCTGTTATCAATCTTAAGCAATCACACGTTATTAAATAAAGATACAACTGGCTACTAACACACACACACACACACACACACACACACAACTGGGGGCTTTCTTATTAGCATCTGCTGGAGACGACTGCTCGGCTCCTCACCGCTGAGGAGCGTTCGAAGTTTCCAAACGCACTCCTTTTTGGCTTTTTACTCGATCAGATTTGCCGTCTTCCCACGCGACGCTGGATGAACGTGCGTTCAGGTGCCGTCAAAATCATGGAGAGGCACCTTTGGCCGGAAGGTGGATTCTGAGCGCCAGTCATTTTCAGGGCAGTCGTTGAGCGAACACGGCTGTTGGAAGTATCCTGTTATCCTGAGTCGGCATAATTTATCACGACTGTGTTTTTTTTAATGAAACTCTGGGTAAAAAGGTCACCGCATGGCAGTTGTCAAGGTTGTTTTGAGTTATTTGTTCGACGTCAAACACAACCCGACGCGACGAGGACCATCCCGGTGGTTTTTTTTTTTGGGGTTGTTTTTTTGTCAAAGCATATTAAAAAAACGTGGTTTTCTTGTTTTCCTCTGGGTTATGTAAAGCTCGGTGTTCCCGGGATTGGAGTAAGCGGCTTAATTAATTCATTTGTGTTTCATTTTCGGCGCTTCATGCAAATGTTGATTTGCGGAGCACTTCGGGCTTGGAAACAAAGTTGAATAGATGAAAAAATATATATTTTCAAGTTTTGTTTCAGAGAGTCAACTCCTCTGACTGAGGGCGAAAAGAAAGTGGGGCAGAAATATGACAGAAAAAGTTGAAGAGGTTCTCATCATTATCAGTGAAATGATTTCACTCGATGTTTCAAATAGCCTTTGAGCACAGACGAAATTGAATGCCGGGTTCAAATTAATTGCCTTTGTGGTGTTATCGTCCTCCCACAGAATGGCTTTCATCAAAATCATTATCTAATGGCTGAAAAATTCTGGTTAAGGCTTGCACAGCCAGCAACAACTTACTCATTCTTTTTCATGGAGGCTTAAATGACCCACATCCATTTTCCTCCCACACCCGAGCTTCCTCACTGGCGCTGCAGTTAACATAATGCCGCAGCACATTACCCAGCAGAGCCGTGACAGCGGAAGGGAAAGGAGCCGCTTCGCACCAAACGGCGACGTCCGGGTTCATCCGTCCATGCGCCGGCCCGCCCGCGTCCGCGGAGGACCCGGCGTCGGTGAATAAGTCGCGATTACGCCGTTTAGTCCCTTCCAACCGAGCCGCACGGGTCACGAGATGCCCCGGATATTTCCCCGTGGAACACATGCGCCGCCCATCTGACGACCGCGGTGGTACTTTTTCCGACAGACCCGCCCGGGTTCGGCGTGAACGGATCCCGCGCCGCTATTCGACCGAGCGACGACGTTTGTTTCTTTTCAAAGTCAAAGTCAGCTTTTATTGTCCATTTCTCCGCATGTGCTGGACATTTCTCACAATCCCAGGCTGACATGAAATCAATGGTAATTGAGTGCAAATTAGCAGTAGATTGAACCGTTACTTTAAACGCCAATCATTAAACATATTGAAGTGTAAAGTGCACGCAGACACACGCTGATGAGTCGTGCAAAAAAAACAAAAAAACAGGCATGTCCTTTTCCAAAACGACGCCGGCATCCTTCCTCTGTCGGTCACACTTTTGGACAAACTTCCGCCAGTTCCTCCTGGCAGGTGTTTACGTCTGAGGAGCACGAGGAGAACATGGAGATGGAGGTGGGAGCGGCGCATCGGGGATCAGCTCCGAGCCCCTTCGCTGGGCTGACGGACAGGCGGACAGGCGAGGTCGGACGGAGGCCTCCGTGGACCAGGATGTTTGCAGATGACATTGTGATGTGCAGGGAAATCAGGAGAGGCACACGTATGTAAGTGAGAGGGACCCGAGTGGAAGGGCGAGGCTCCAGGGTGAGGAGAAGGTGAGGGGTTTATAAGTACTGAGGGTCCACAGCCCACTGCAATGGGGAGGGTGGAGAAGAGCTGGAGCGACGTGAGCATGTAGACTGGAGAGGATGGAGAAAAGAGTCAGGAGTGATAAAAGAGCATCAGCCTGAATGAAAGGAACGGTGGAGGAGACGGAGGGGAGAGCAGCCATGATGTCTGATTTGGAGACGCTGAGGAGAAGACAGGAGGCAGAGCTGGAGGCGGCAGAGATGAAGATGCGGTGGTTCTTCGGGAGGGAGGAGGAGGAGGAGGAGGATCGGGAACGTGGTCCGTCAGAGGGACAGCACATGGTAGATGTTCCGGAGATAAAGGCAGACTGAGATGGTTTCGACATGGACGGATGGAGAAGATCTGGGTTGAAGGATTCCGGGGTTTGAACTGCCGGGCAGGAGATCTGGAGGAAGACCAGAGAGGAGGTTTTGTGGATGGACGGAATGAGGGCAGGAGTGAGAGACGAGGGTGAGATGCCTGCAGAGGAGGGCCTGTGGCTTCCCCTGAAGGGATCGGCACGAAGCAGACACAGAATTTCAGCTGTTGCGCGGGAAATGTTTGGAAGGCATCTGGAGGTTCACGTTCATGTCGATTCCCTCGACAAAGCCCTGGATGAGCCTCTCCGCTCGGAGCGGCGTTACACGATGACCCGAGAGGGTCACTCGCGGCTGGAAGATGGGACAAAATGAGGGTGCGAGGCCGGCGAGCGCAGACCTTGTTATTCCGTGGACCTTTTCCCGCTCGCATAGGATCATAATCACCCGGGACCTCGTTTAAGGATCGCTAAAGCTCCATCGCCGGAACCTCAGGAACATTAAGCTCGTATCACGGTAATGGACATCACGCCTCTGCTTTGAAAAGTCACCAGAAATACCAGCTTAAAGGCGGCTTTTAAGAAAATTGCGTCTCTCAGAAATTTACCTCGTGAAAAGGAGAAAAGATGAGTGAGGGGGAGGAAGGCCGGACCACGTTTGTCGAGTCCTGTGTAGCTTCGACCTGTGCCGTCTCTCGTCCCTGACGGATTCAGACAACGGGACTCCGGGCATCGTTCTCCCGCTGTCATCGGTAGACTAATGAGATGGCACGAGTCCCACCGATGGCTCATTGGTTTGATGCGCATTACTGTCTGCCGGCGTTTCTCCAGCCCGTCACGGCCGGCCGTGCGGCGGATCTACCCGTACGGGAGATTGTGATGAATAACAAAAACCATCGTCACAGCCTGACGTCAGCAGTGACTCTCCAACATCCGCCCGCTCCATCCACCCGTCGCCGGTACAATCATCGATGGAAGGGAAGGGCGGCGGTGATTGCAAAGCATCTTCTTTGAAACTTGCTTCTTTGTATTTATTTGGATATGAACCGCCGTAGAGCTCGGTCAAATGCGCCAAAGCTGCCGCAGAGAGTCGCGTACGCCTGGTGTTGCCCCAGTAGCCTAGCTTGTTCGGACCGGAGTGCCTGCACGGGGTCTTGCGGACAGTTCAGTTTGTGCGCGGGCAGTCGGTTGTTGATTATCCTCTGAGTGTCGGTGGACAAGGAGAAGTGTTCTTCACGGCAGGAGCAGAGGGGTTGAGCCCCCGCAGAAGACAGCATCTTCAGAAGGTGAACGCTCGGCTTGCGAGGAAAGTCCGCGTCGTGTAAAGACGCGGTCCTAATTCATCTCCATGGCGATCGACTTACGGACCGGAGCCGAGCGGTAATCCGTTCTCGTGTTTCGATGAGTCACTGCGTAGGCAATGGCCCGAGTGGATCACCTCCTCTGTCTCTCCAGGCTTTGTTCTAATGGATTCAACCAACCTGGCTCTTTCTTCTGGTGAACGTGTATCATTGCAGGAGGAATATCAGCATCTGGCCTCCGGGGTTCTCCGTCAGAAGAGGATCTTCCCCCCCAGGCTCCATTTCACTCCCCTCTTATACGTCACATCTGTTGATCCGGTTTTGCTCCACGACACTGAAAGCGCTCCAAAGCATCTCCATTATCCTGAAATAACTAATGACCACATCCAGCTGTGAATCCAAGCTCAGCTCCCATTGTTTGGTTTTGCACCTTTAGTGGCGAGTAGAGAAGCGCAGGTGGAAGTCAGTCGCAACAAGACGGGGTATATGAGGGTGAATGAGAGGAACCCGGCTGGAACGCTGAGGCTACAGGGAGTGGAGATCAAGAAGGTGGAGGATTTCAAGTACTGAGGGTCAACAGTCCAGAGCAGTGGAGAGTGTGGAGAAGAGGTGAAGAATAGGGGTTCAAGCAGGTTGGAATGGGTGGAGAAAAGTGTCGGGGGTTCTATGAGATAGAAGAACATCAGCCAGAAGGAAAGGAAAGGTGGAGGAGACAGTGGAGAGAGCAGAGATGATGGACGGCTTGGAGAAAAGACAGGAGGCAGAGCTGGAGGTGGCAGAGATGAAGATGTGGAGGTTCTCTTTGGGAGTGACCAGGATGGAGAGGATCAGGAATGAGTCCATCAGAGGGACAAGACGTGGTGGATGTTTGGGAGAGAAGGTCAGAGATGGTTGGGTCATGGACAGAGGAGGGAGAGTGAAGATATTGGTGGACGGATGCTGGAATTGGAGGTCTAGATGAAGACCAGAGAGAAGATGTATGGAGGTAGTTAGAGAGGATATGAAGAGAGGAGGATCCAGAGAACAGGCTTAGATGGAGAAGGTGGATCTGCTGTGGAGACCCTGAAGGGAAAAGCCCAGAGGAGAAGAGGAAGAAGAAGAAGAAGAGAGGAGCAGGTGGAGGTGGGAGACCATCAGGGGATGGAAAGGCTGACAGATGAGGGTGCAGATGATGAAGCAGGTGGAGGAGGATCTGGAGAGGTGGAGGTTTGACCTGGAAAGGAGAGGGATGAAGGTTGGCTGCAGAAACACAGAATCCATGCGCGTGAATGAGAGGGACGGGAGCAGAGATGAAGAAGGTGGAGGATTTGAGGTCTGGAGGCTCAGCAGAGGGTGGAGAAGAGGTGGAGAAATGTGTACAAGAAGGTTGGAACGTTTGAAGGAAAGTGTCAGGGGTGAAAAGATGATCGAAGCAAGAATCCTGATGAGCAGATCTTCACATCCAGTTAGAAACAGGCAACCTCTGATGTTCATCCCCAGAATTCTGAGGCAAAATCACTTCTTCTCAAAGGAAGGCAGATCATTCAGAACCATCGTTCATGCAGGATCTGACAGTCACGTCAGGGCTTCTTTCCAGGAAGGTTGTGCTTGAAGGAGCGTTTTGGTCTGTCGGTGGAGAAGCAGCCAGTGGAAGAACACGTGGCCTTCATGAAGGCACCCAGCTGGACTCCGAGGGCAGATGTTTGTCATGTCCATCCCCTGATGTGTGGCCTTCTTCTCCGATCATCTGCCTCCATCCAACCCTCTCCTCTCGCACCAACTCACTCCCTGTCCTCATCCCTCCATCCACGGACCTCGTCTCTGGTCTTCTTCTCCACCTCCCGCCTGGCAGCTCCAACCTCAGCATCCTTCCACCCAGATCTTCACCACCCCTCCTCTGTCCATGTCCAGCTGCCTCAATGTGACTTTATCTCCAGAACATCTACCATGTGCAGCCCCTCTGATGGACCCCTTCCTAATGCTCTCCATCCTCCTCCCTCCCAAAGAGAACCTCCATGGATCTCCTTCATCTCTGCGTCCTCCAGCTCTGCCTCCAACCCTCTTGCATATGTTCTTCCACCTCTTCTCCTGGCTCTCCTTCTGGACTGCTGACCCTGGATACTTAAAATCCCGCAACCTTCTTTATCTCCTCTCCCGTGCAGTCTCCCTCCTCTGAAGAATATTTGAAAGTTGCTATCTGACGCCGCCTTGTTTTGCACTGAATAAATCATATTATGACAAGGTTCTGCAAGGTTCTACTACCGCCTCAGATCTCACACTCTCTTAGATTTATGCTATTTACATCCGACTGGAAGTGCTGTTATCAGCTCTGACCGGAGCAGAGGAGAAACAAACACCCGCTTCGGCCTCGATTGCGTTTTGCAATTTTAAGAAGAACTTTTGGCCCTGAATCTGAATATTTTTTATTTATTCTTTAATTCTACCAGCAGGGAGAATCTGCTCATCTGCGAAAAAATTTCACAGCAGCGAGATTCGGACTCGGGTTGCGTTTTTTTTTTTCCGGAATCGCACTCATCTGTCTTTGGTTGTGAAAAATTAATACATTCTAATTTCATTCAACACTTTCCCTGGACGAGTTTCTAAATTCAGCCATCAGTCGGCGAGGTTCCTCACGGCGCTGTCTGAAGCACAGCTCGGGCTGCGGTTTTCCAGCTCGACACCCAACAAAATGTGCTAAACAGCCTAAAATGAAGATTTTTTTTGCAAGATTAAAACTCTGAATTGATGCATCCGTTGATTGTCTGAGACGGCTCGTCCTGCGGTCAAGGTCAGCTGTGATTGGGCGAGAGGTGGGGTTCCTCAGGATGAACCTGAGGAACCCCACGGAGACACAAGGGCGCCTCCTGCTGGGATCCAACCCCGAGGCCGAAGCTCTCCCCGCGGCGCCACAGAGTCGCCCGAAGACCGCGGAGTCGTCCGACCGAATCGCAGATAAACTTCCGGCATAGTCGCGCATAGAAAATATATGAATCTGTGTATTTTGGGGGCAGAACATGAGAAGGACGCCAGAGGTGTGAGGGGAGGAGGCGGCGCTGCTACGACTAATCACAGGATTAAAAGATTTGGCAATTAGAAGCTCCACTGGCTAAAGACTGTCGGTCTGCGAGCCGCACGACGGGACGGCGTCGCCTCTGACGGACCGTTAATGGCCGACTGACCACAAGCTCCCGCTGAGGCAAAAGATCGGAAGAGCGTCG